>BRDA01061326.1:4977-14987 GCA_036984385.1 Crenuchus spilurus | reverse complement strand
AAAATGTCTGATACTGATTATGTAAAGCTGCTTTGTGACAATGTCCATTGTAAAAAGCACTATATAAATAAATTTTGATTGATTGATTGATTGATGGACCTGGATATTCAGATGACCTTGAAAGTCTTGTTTACCTGGGTTAGATGTGTTATGGTTAAGGTTAGTGCATGCCGGGTGGTAGGTCTGAGGCATGCTGTACCAGCTTTAGGGTGCTGGTGTTTTACAATTTGAGGGAAGGGATGAATTAAAACATGTACACTCAGATACAGTGAATTTTAAAGTAGGCCAACATAGCAAATGCTGCACAAACAGCAGACTGAGGCGCTGTCACTATGATCTGAGGATCGCGAGTTTGAATCTTCATCATGCTGCTTGCCATCGGCAAAACTGGCAGTGCTCTCTCTGGGTGGGTAAGATGGCACTCTCTCCCCAGCACTACTAAGTAATGTCGGCTGGCTCAGGCGGCTGCCAGGTGATCCATCAGAACTGGGGATCCTGAGCTTTCCTGCAGGATGTTTCATGAGCAGTTGTATAACTTCACATGCATCGAAGGAGGCCTGTGTTAGTCTGCCGCCTCCTAGATTCAGAAACATTACAAGTGATGGGGAGAGTCAACGAATGGGCGGGTCAATTGACTACCAAACACATTGGGGAGGTTAAAAAATTTACTTTTTGATGTAGGTGTGAATTATCATTTAAATGTTCTCATTTGCATATTATTGATTATTTTATCAGGACTGGCATGGGAACTTTGCTTTGTGAGCTAGACATGCAAAACGTTACTAGAAGAAGCTGTGAGGTGATCCAGAGTCAAATAACATTTTAATTCAAAGACGTGACAATGGGATGCAGATTTTAACAGACGTAACATGATGTTATTTCTTGATACTGACATTACCGTCTATCATCATAGCGAAGTTTTGCTCACAGTGCCTTGCAACTTGTTGCAACCCCATACTCGGACTGCTCAGCCTAATATTTATAGAGATTTTTTTTTCTGAGCCTCAGTGTGGTTCCCATACAGGAGAGCTGATATAACTTGCCAGTAGCCAGAGGCTCTATTCTTTACAGGAGTCAGAAGTGCTGACGAAAGGAGAAGATTAATACTTTGCCAGAGGCACTGCTGTTATCTGTTCTTTAATCACAGAATGCTATAGGTCCTCACTGTCATATAGTAACCCTGACACTGCCCAGACCTTACAGGCAAGGAGCTCGGTATATTCTGTACTATATTATATACTATATTTTTTAAATAATCAGTATACATGTGTTTTAAGTCTGTATGTGCTAAACATGCACAATAACGTGATATATAAAGTATTTTTATAAAGGCTTCCTGTTTCATTCTCTTTCTCTTCTGAGGCAACAGAAATATCAGCCAGTCAGAGAAGCAGCAGCCAATCACTGACCTGCTTACACAAGATACAACATAAATTTAGCCAATCAGCCAATCCTCCAATCTGTTACCTTCATTTATGGCCCCCAGCAGAGTTGGTCAGTGGTGGAGTAGGGACGTCTGATGCACTGAAGCTCCTCCTCATTGGTGCCTCCATTTTTATACTATGTCCAAAAGTTTGTGGACACCCCTTCTAATGAATGCATTCAGATACTTGAAGTTGACCGATGCACACACAGCTTGTCTATTCCCTGTAGAGAAATGCTGCCATTAGATTAGGACTAAACATGAAACTGTTGGCTCCATGTCTACTTTGTACTCTGCTCCATCCAATAGTTTTGACATGATTTGTGGATGAGGTGGTGGTGGTGATCATCCAACATCTCACTTATGCAATGAAATCCTCACAGCAATGCTCCAACATCTAATAGATGATAAAGAAAGTCTTCCCTGGAGAGTAGCCACTTCAGCAAAAGCAGGATAAACTCTTTCTTAATACCTTTAGGAAGAAACAGTGAGTGAGCAGGTGTCCCAATACTTTTGTCCCAGTGATATATCTTCATCCAGTCTCAGTCTGCACAAAATCTGACAGAGATGGCATTATTCCCATGATTGGTGCTAAAAAATAAAACAGTTAAAATGTGAAGTTACTGGCTTATAAAAGCTGTGCCACTGGCGAGGGTGTACACTGTTTATGAAGACCTGCTTTATGTGCACATACTGCAGTTGTTTTGCAGAGGTTTTGCCTGAAGCTGCAAAACTGACCAGATGTGTGCATGAAGAGCTCAGAGGGAAATCTGTTAGAGCTGGTTAACAGAGAGAGAAAGAGGGCATTGTTTTCTCTGACAGTATAAACAAGCCACATCACACAGCCCAAATGTACTCTTCACATCAAAAGTGCAGATACCCTACAGTACAGCACAGGCAGAGACAAATCCTCTCCCTAATGAAAATACACCAACCACACATACACACCTACATATAAACTCACTCATGTGCAGCCACAACATTAAAACCAGTGAATATAATTGACTACAGTGGCATCTGTCAAGGGTTATATAGACACATGAGAGGACCTGATCGACTTCAACAAGGGCTACATTTTGACGGCTGTATGAGAACATCTCCAAAACAGTGGGTGTTATGGGTTATTCCTGGTATGCAGTAGATAATACCTAGCAGTAGTGGTCCAAAGAAGGACAGCAGTGCAGCAAAGTTTTAGGTGGTGCCCCCCTCCCCAAACAGGCCACACATATAGTGTATAGTCCACATATGTGGAGTGCCGGCCCTGTGTGTATGTCACTTACCTGTGGAAAAGATGGCACCAGGATGTACTATGGAAAGAAAGCATGCTAATGGGGGCAGCATGATGCTGTGCACAAAGTTCTGCTTGGAAATCCTGTTTCAAACCCAGTTTTTAGTGATTTAAAAAATTTAACCAAATAAAGTTCAGCTGTTCTAGTAGGATTTTTCTGATATGTAATCAAAATTTACCACAAAAGTCACAAAAGTTTGAACTATCAAAGGGATCTCCCTGTTGAGCATCAGTCAGGAGAAGGTAACAAAGCATTCACAAAGCATTAGATATGCCATAGAACACAGTGACGAGGGTCATGAAGAAGTGGATACAATTAGTATAATATATAATAAGAACTGGACATCCCTCCAAAACTGATGAAAAGACCAAAAGAAAACTGGTCCATGAGGCTTACAAAACACCTACAGCAACTTTACAGGAGTCGCAGGAATTTCTGGCAAGTATTTGTTTTGTAGTGTATGTGACGACAGCATCAAATATTCTACATATGTCTGGGGTATGGGGTAGGGTGGCAAGATGGAAGCATTTTTCTTTAAAAAAAACAACAAAAAAACAAAAATTAAAAAAGAAAGCTTGGGTATGTTTTCCTAAAATCATGTGAGAAATCGTGTTCTGGTCTGATGAGACCAAAGTGTAACATTGCAACCATAATTCTAAAAGGTATGTTTGGCGCAAAGCCAACACTGCATCTTTAAAACAACACCAGAGCCACTGTGAAGCATGATGGAGGTAGTTTTATGCTTTGGGCTGTTTTTCTGCAGCTTGAACTGCAGCTTTAGTCAAGGTTTGAAATATCAGTCAGTTTTGACATAAAACCTTCAGGCCTCTGCTAAAAAATTTGAAGAGGAATTTCACCTGTCAGCCCGACACCAACCCAAAGCAGACCTTCACATCAAGAAAAGAACAGCATCACCAGAAGTTCAAAGTTTTGGAGCCAGAGTCCAGACCTGAATCTGACTGAAAATCTGTGGTTTGACCTGAAGTGGGCTGTACACAGGAGATGCCCTCACAGTCTAAAAGATTTTGAGCACTTTTATAAGGAAGAGTGGGCAACAACTGCCAAGTCATGATGTGCCATGCTGACAGACGTCTACGCAAAAAGTCTGAACACTGTCATTAAGTCAAAGGAAACTTCAACAAAGTATTAGTATAAGGGTGTCCATATTTATGCAACCACATTATTTTAGTTATTTTTATTTTTCCACAAAAAAAAAGATTTCAGTTTATTTTTCAATGGTATTGTACAGACTATAGGTGACATTTTTAAATCACAAAAACACACCATTTTATCAGGGGTGCCCAAACTCTTACTATATATGAATATATACACCATAAAGCCTACCTTACACCTAACGACAAATTTTCAAAGTCGGGCTAAAATCACGAGAGTCTTGCTAGAGTGGAGTTGCAGTTGCGTCATCTCGATCGTTAAGTGTCAGGTGGTCAGGACTGAAAGTTAAAGTCAGTATTTTTTGCGTCGAGGCGTTCCGATAAAATCAAACATGTTTAATATGATCATAAGTCGTAAGAGTTGACCCCTGGTTGACCCAAGCAAATACTGTTGGGAACCAATAGGAGAGCTACGGAAAGCCGTGAAGGCAAATAGTAAATACACGAATGTCTGGCGGGTAGAGCTCGGAAACTACGGTTCTCCTGGACTGTAGAAAAAAAGGAGAACCTAATGGAGCGAGCAAGAGTGTTTTACCATTTACTACACAACGGAGACGAAAAGGAAAAAAGTGGACAAATTGCTGAAGCCCTCGAAATCCCAGGTGAGTGTGCTATGCTAAAGCTAACTAGCTAACTAAACACTACTGAATGGGGCTATTTAATGATCATTTTAATCTTAAAAGTGATTGTTTTCCCCAACAGCTTGAGGAAAATGAGGAACAGACACACAGGACCAGGAATGCCTGGATGTGAATCTTCTGTTGACAGTATTTTGAGCTCTGATAGCTGTTTGTAATGTTACTATATTTATATTTTGCTCTACGTTGTCTTATTGTGTGTCGAGTTATTTTTGATACAACGAAAGCTTTAATAAACACATTTTGCAATAATTCTGCTCTTTATTGCATTAATTCTGTGTAAAACAAAAGCAGATGGGAAATAATCTCAAAAGAATCTAGTTGCAGTCTTTAAATTAGTGACCCTGCAAGATCCACAGTCTTTCCAAAATCTTAAGCCTGCGACTAGACTGTGATTAAAAAGTCTGTAGATGTGAGATGGTGTCAGACTTTAGTCGTTAGGTGTATGGGAGGCTTAAGTCGAGACATCCACCCTGCTCTGTGTTTACAGTCAATCATCTCTTATGGTAGGAGGTGGAAATTAGCCTTTAGTAAAGCACACAAGCCTTGTGGTTTAGCTTAACTTCCACAATCATAAACACCAAAAAAGTAACTTACAGTACATCTACAATAAATCACGAGAATGTTTGTGAACGTGAACAGATGGAGGACGAGTGTGATGTTATGTAACTGCGAGAAGCGAGCAAGGATTCCTGTTTTTACTTGCATAAGTGAAAAAGCTGCAGGCCAGACACCAGCAGAGCTTTCAGCACATTCTTAGAAAAGTGATAACAGTGTGAAGAAGCTACATTCTTACATTTTTACTTCACCGCTGTTCTGTTCTGCACTTCTC
This sequence comes from Crenuchus spilurus, assembly GCA_036984385.1. Taxonomy (NCBI): domain Eukaryota; kingdom Metazoa; phylum Chordata; class Actinopteri; order Characiformes; family Crenuchidae; genus Crenuchus; species Crenuchus spilurus. The sequence goes on along the minus strand of BRDA01061326.1, from coordinate 9,633 downwards.
ACACATGAAGTAGAACTAATCATCACGCAGCATATGAGTCTTTCATTGTGGTGTAATACACTGAGTTTACTGATTTAAAGGTATGTCCACATGATTTACATATATTACATGGACACATTTTGGATAAAGCATGTTTGGTCACTTGTATTGCTAAGAAAGGGATGTAAATAAGTCTACATGTATCTGTCACAGCACGTCCACGCTGGGCTCTACAGCATGAACGTCCACTCAGGTGCACATTAACAAAGGATTTACTAAAAAATGATACCAGTTCAGTTTAAAAGTGTCAGTCACACGTTCAGCACACGTAGCTAAGGCAGCCTTAATTAAGTGCAGTGACACGTTTCTCACAGAAGTTAAGTAGAGACGGAGAGGCAGGACTGTGCAGTGTAAGGCAGGTGTTAGCAGTGGAACTTTCTCTCTGTGCAGGGAGCCGGAGGGCATGTCTTAAATTTATGTCATGAGTGGAACGAATGGAGTTTAAAGTGAAAAGTACTGTGTTATCATCATGACAGCAGGTGTTGAAATGAACAACATTTTCTGAATTATTCACTTTCTCCCTGCTGAGCAGTGAGAGCTACTAAACTGTAATTCCTTACACTGAAGTCATTTTCTGATGTTTTCTCTCTGTAGATCTAAGATTAGTAGTAGTAGTAGTACGAGGAGGAGGATTAGCAGCAGCAGTAGTAGTAGAAATATAATTAGTAGCAGTAGTAGTAGCAGTAGTAGAAGTAGCAGGGATTAGTATTGGCCGTAGTAGTAGTAGTAGCAATAGTAATAGCAGTAGTAGGAGGAGGAGCAGTAGTAGTAGTAGAAATAGGATTAGCAGTAGTAGTAGCAGTAGTAGTAAAAGTAGGATTAGTAGCAGCAGTAGTATAAGTAGCAGTAGTAGTAGAAATAGGATTAGTAGCAGTAGTAAAAGTAGCAGTAGTAGTAAAAGTAGGATTAGTAGCAGCAGTAGTATAAGTAGCAGTAGTAGTAGAAATAGGATTAGTAGCAGTAGTAAAAGTAGCAGTAGTAGTAAAAGTAGGATTAGTAGCAGCAGTAGTATAAGTAGCAGTAGTAGTAGAAATAGGATTAGCAGTAGTAGTAGCAGTAGTAAAAGTAGCAGTAGTAGTAAAAGTAGGATTAGTAGCAGTAGTAGAAGTAATAGAAGTAGTTGTAGGATTAGCAGTAGTAGTAGTAGTAGTATTAGTAGCAGTACTAGTAGCAGCAATAGTAAAAGAAGTAGTAGTAGGACCAGTAGTAGTAATAGAAATAGTAGTGGTATATATATATATATAAGAGACCTTCAAATAATTAGTTTTATGTTTTACTTTTTAAAGACTTAAAAGTAACATTTTTGTTTTATTCTATAAGCCACTTCAAATATTCTCATTTGTAGCTTTTATTTGCAGAAAATAACACCTGAGAACCAAAAAACAGGTTTTTTTTCACTTTATTAAATTTAAAACCCCACAGTATTAATATTTTAACTTCAGAAACCAGTATTTGGTTGAACATCCCTGATCTTGCATGCCTGTCTTACACGTTCTTGAGTAACTTTATGCATTAAAGTCTTTCTTTTAGGTTCAGGTCAGGATATTTGAACCTTTATGTAGTTTTTGAAGATGTAGCACTTGAGTTATTTCTCACTGCTTTTCAATTCATTCATCCACTCTAAGCCTTATGACTATGAGCTTGTAGCGACACGGATTTAAAATAAGCCTATAATCCACATAATCACTCTTAGCAGTTAATGGCCTTTTAGTTACGTGTTCTGGGGGAGTCAGTGTGTTTTATTCTAAAGGCCTACCTGTATAAAGTGATGTATAGACTAAAGACATCAGAAATCATTATACATGACCAAAGCTAATCCAGTTACTCTGAAGGTGTTAACAGACAATGAGTTTAATTCAGTTCATATAATAATTTTAACTGTAGAAGTAAACACTGTAGTCAGATTCTGTCATTACTTTTAATTTGTTGGGACCATTTGTGAACAGTGGTGTTGTAGGTAACACTGCTTATTTAGCTCAGCAGTGTGACTGAACTTGTTTTCTCTCACACACACATTTCAGGGTGTGGTCTCGTTGCTCTTTCATCCTGATCCAGGCTCTGTGGTATTGTGCACCGTGTGAGCTGCTGTGCAGAGTTCAGAACATCTCTGAAGTCAGATATTAAATATCACATTCACGTATGTCCGTGCACAAAACGTGAAGACGTGAAGAAAAGTGTGTTTACATGAAATCACATCAAAATCCTGAAAAATGTAACGTGAAAAAGCAAAAGAGAGAAAATTGGCAAAAATTACATTGCATTTAGATTACATTGCATAAAAATGGTGCACACGTGCACGAATATACTGTTACATGGTGTACAAAGTCAAATTCTTATGTAAAGCATCAAATTAACTGCAGTTCATATCAGTGCACTCTGCCCAAAAGGCTCAAGGTCATCTCACACATGAGTAATTACTGCACATTTAAAGGATTAGTTTGGGGAAAAGTCATTTACACAATATTCTCCCATATATTTAGCTTTTATGATGAGAGACAGAGATTGAAAACCATTTATTTATCTAGATCTATATCTATTTATCTCTATGTCAGTACTCGGCTGCAGGCTTATGGGAAAAAAAGTCTATACTACAGGTTTAGTCACACTGAAGACCTAAGGCTCAATAGCCAGGAGTCTGGTTATATAATCAAACAATTTAAATATTGTTGGTAAAACCACCTTAAAATGTGTTTTTTTATCTTAATTTCTTTATTAAAGTTTTCAAATGAAATAATATTACAAAAATAGAGATAGAACAAAAGGAAAATGGAAAATAATGAAAAGGTAAAATGCAGCAGTGATTAAATAAGCTAAATATTTTGTCGTTAGTGATTTTCAAAAGTAATCATAAGTGAATAGATTGAAAAAGTCAGACAGTTAAGAAAGTAATTACCCCTAACACCCCTCATCCCAGTATTGAGATAATTATTCAACATGAATGGAACTTGTGAATCGTACAGAAATTTGTAAACTTGAAGAGAACAACACATGAACATACATATAGTAACACATACATCTTATATACCAAATATACACACACACACACAGGTTCACATAAGTACGCATACCTACAGAATGAAAAAGTAAACAAGTAGGTAAATGTAAATATAAATAAATAAATAAATAAATAAATAAATAATAATAATAATAATAATAATAATAATAATAAAATAAATAAATAAATAATAATTATTATAATTATAATTATAATTATTATTATTATTATTATTAATAATAATAATAAAATAAAATAAATAAATGAATAATAATAATAATAATAATAATAATAAAAATAAAAAAGAACAATGCTCTCATCCATTCACCTCTCATCATTAATCTGGAGAAATATTTTACTCTCTTATGTGTTTAATAACACAGAGTCAGGTTTAAATTATACTAGTATTTACACATTATTTTACAGGCCCTGTGTACTTGGATTGCTGTTGTTCATCTGTTGCCAGTAAAGCAGAAACGCTGACTGATGAGAGTGACAGTTTTCAGAGTTATGACGCCCATAACTTTAACCAAATGAAGCTGATCAGTCAAGGCAAGTTTTTGTGCTGGAGCTCTGAGGCTAAAATAGAACCAGGCAACACTTAAACTATACTGATAATCTATCAATTTCAGTGCACACGTTTTATTTATTTATAGAAAATAAAACATACAATATAAAATATGCCAGAATATTTGTCATTTAAATTGTTAAATTCAGCAAATAAGCAGAAACTGCAATAAACTGTCCAGAAATGTAATTTATCCAAACTTTTGACTGTGAGCTACATAACTAAACATATAAGTAGCAGCTGTTCATTCAGAATTTGTCTATATTTTTAAGCATTTTTGGGGTTCATTAAATAATGACTTGGCTGAATAATCTTTAAATCCTAAAACACACCACACTACACAGCTTTGACTCTTAGGCTGTGTTCACACAGCTCAAATATGATTTCTGGTCTAGATCTAGATTTATCCAGATTGATGTTTGGTAGTCCAGACAGCCAAAAACCACATGAAATCTGATTTTTGCAAATCTGTTATACATTTGGAGGTGGTTTGAAATGTGATTAATCAGATTTGTACAAATTTTGTCTCAAATCCAGAGTGACGGGAGTGTGTGGATCTAAATAGTGCATCACAAAGAGCACCATAGTGGAGCACCAGGTTACTCCAGCTCACTGTCTATCAGAAAGCAGCTCTACACAAGCTTAAAACTAACCCAAAACCTCATCTCATCTGGAGCGTAATCACATGTGTTTCAGGAGCTATTTTAGCTTTTTTTTTTTTACTACAGTGGTAACCCTACTTACGAGTTTAATCCGTGCAGGAGCCGAGCTGGTTTGCTCGTTTGCTCGTTAGCTGGTTTGCTCGTTAGCTGGATGCATTTTCCCCATAAGAATACATGTAAAACTGATTAATCCGTGTCAGCCGGCCAATATACGGTGGTCGGATGTGCTCGTGGCAGCAGCAGAGCAAATACAAAATTTTTGGGTATATTTGTGTAATAAATGTATAATTTCATATGACATATAACCGGCCGACTGTGCCTAATTAGTCAAAATGTACATAAGAATACCCCTTTTACGTAGGTCGATTGCTCGTTTGGTCGATTGCTCGTTT
>BRDA01061319.1:1165-15078 GCA_036984385.1 Crenuchus spilurus | reverse complement strand
TTATTCACAATTTGTTTAGTGTCCCAACTTTTTTGGAATCCGGTTTGTAGAATCAGATATCAGCCCAGATATTAATAAAATTAGCTGGATCGAGTATTGGATAATTTGGCCGATACATTCACTTTAAAGCCTGCTGTTGACGTACAGCGTAGAACCAAACAGGAACAATAACATGGAGCGAGTCAGAGTTCGCATCGTGAAGAGATTTCATGTTAAAAGTGTGAGAAAGCTTGTGGACACATATCAGAACAGTTAAAGGATGTGAAAGTAATGAGCTTCACCACAATGTCACTGTTAAGCTGAACTGTCCACTGGTTGAGTTTTATACCTCACAGAGCGATGCTCCAAACAAACAACTCACAGATCTCACAGCAGCATTAAAACAATAAAAACACCAACAAACACTACAGCAGTGTTAACCAGGACCCTCTATACACTCTTACCACCTTACTGGACCTGAGATATACACACAGGTACGACTCTAAATGTATTAAATTACACTTTAAAAGACTTCAGCGGGATTATGTCTTAACAACACGCTACTGAGAGCTTACATGAGTATGTGTGTCGATGCTAGCAGACATCTGACAGATGTCAGCTTTTATTTAAAAAATGTAAAAATAATTGAACACATTTTGAATGCATATGTTTGGTGTCTTAAATGTGATTCCTTATTTGTTGAACATTTGGTTTTAATAGATTTTTTTGGCATTTTGTAGAGTGATGTAGTAGAGAGGGCGGTTATTAGCTGGCTAGCTTGTTAGCATCCACGTCGTTAACTTCGCTAATAAAGCTAAAAGCCAGAACGCCAAAATCCATCTGATAAAGTGAAAATATACCTTCTTGCCTCTTTGCACTAGTGTAGAGAGTGAGAGACTGTTAAGCCCAGTTTCCAACATAATGGATAAGAAAAGAAACTTAGTAGAGAACAGAAATACTAGTTTTTATGAGAAAGGACATGTCACTGCTGCTTAAAAAAAAGTTTGACTCCATTTTCTTTTGAATCTGAATGCTGTACCAAGGTCCTGCACAATAGTTTATTATTTTACTGACAAATAAATACCAAATTATTCCATTTACATCTCTGTGTTAATTTGTTATATTTTATTTTACAGACTTAGGAATATTTAAGTTGGTCCTGATCCTATGGGAGCGCCAGAGGGATTGTTCAACCAGGGCGCCAAACGGGCTAGGACCGCCACTGTCTGGATGACTTCAGCATTAATTTACAATGCAGGAAATATATTGGATATATATTGTATCTCAGTAAAGAACCCCTACACATATTCTGGTGTGTGAATGTGGAGCAGAGAGCGTTGTTGGTGGATGTGTACTGTGTTGTGCTGCTGGCGAATGTTGAAAAGGTAAAGCTCGGAGGTTTCATCACTTTCTCATCTCAGAGTCTGACTCACCTTTGCTGTGGATGCTGCTGAAGTCATTGGCCATGCGCTGTCCATCAGTTTTGTCAGCAGTTTCAAAGGAACATCCATCCTGTATACTCAAGTTTATGAGCTGATTGACACCCTGTTTGATTTCCATTCTGCAGATACACATTAATACAAATTTAACAAAATTCAATAATCAGCTTTCATTAGTCATGGACAAATATAACATAATTGATGCTCAAGGTCCTTGGCATCTACATCTCTTATGATCTTACCTGATGCCTAAAGTCCTCCATTATGGTCAAAAAGGTGCATGTTTATTTACTAAAGGACGTCAGGAAAGCTGATTGGTGTTCTGGAATACTGGTGGACTGTTACTACTGTACCATTGAGAGCATACTGACAAACTGTATCTCAGTGCGGTACGGCAACTCCGCATCTGATACACCAACGGGTGCCCAATGCATCACCCACTACTGACAGTGCTGACTGATGAGGGCGAGACATGAGGTTTCTCATACTAATTCTAGACTTTTTATCCTTCTCTGTTACTGTAGCTCCAAAACCAACAGGCTTAGGAAGAGTTTCTTCCCTGAGGCTGTGACCATGCTGATCTCCACTCTGCCACTTTAACTGGTCTTATTACACTATTTATATTGACAGTCTTATATTTATATTAGTGCACTATTCATATTTACACAGAACATTTCTGTACATACTGTATATAAACCAACTCTACATGTTATTTGTTTTCTGCACTCTTAACATTTTACACATGCTGCTCTCACCTATCTTTGCATTCTCTCCTCTGGCTGTTTTTATATGTATGTTTACATTGGGAGCATCTATATTCTTACTTCTACACTGTCCTGAATTGTACTTTGTATCTAAATATTACTGTATTTTGCACTTCTGGTTAGATTTCATTGGCTCTGACCTGCACAGAAGTTGAATCTAATCTAATCTAGTTTGCATGGTTTCTATGATTATCATACCTGAGCATTGATATGAACGATGATTAAAGTGTTTTTATTGGATTTACTTCATAGGTATCCCATTACAGAATTAATAGAAAAGACTATTGTGTGTGTGTGTGTGTGTGTTTTTGGGTAATTACATGTCTATGAAAGAAAAATTAGTACAAGCTTAAAAATAAAAGCTTCTTCCTGCTCACAAATCTATTTTTCAAGCATGGTTATTTATATGGAACCAACCAAGGTTCTTTTTTACGAATGTATTTTTATTTGTGTTGTTCTATACTTAAAAAAAACAAACAAAAAAAAAACAGTTTGTCATGTCAGTCTAACGAGACACTTTGGTTTATTTTGTATGTTCTGTGTAGTCACTGACCTAAAATTCTAATTCAAATTCAAATTTTATTTGTCATATACAATTTCTTGCAGTGAAATGCTTAGACGACAGAGCAGTCATGTTCTCCAATAAACACCATCATTACTACTAGTCTCCAAAAACCTATGAATATGCTCATTTAATTCAAAATCATGAAACTGTAATTTTATATTCATTACAGAAGTGGCACATTTCATGCCAAAACAAAAATTCAAGTTTTGTTTTAATGGTGACACAGTTGGAATAGTAATTTATTTACCTCCAATTTGAATCAATAAAGTAATTTAAATCTATTTTAATTAATAAAGTTAACTCAGAATGACATATATTAATCATTTCTGATTTTTGTGAACTATAAGCCAAACTGATTTACAGTAAATATTTTTTGAAAAAAAAAAACAAAAACAAAACAAAAATGAAATATGAAATATGTTGCTTTATGTGTAATTATAAATTATGAAAATTCATAAATTATGAGTTTTATCACCATATTCTATTTCTTAGATGCACCAGTGAGGCTGGAAGTAAGTTACAGAGAGAAAAAAAAAAACGAAATAAGAAGTTTAATAAATGAGTGAAAATGGAGAATGTAGGGATCTACCAGCCTAGAGAGCTCAGCTCCAGCACACCTGCTGTTAGTATTGAAATTCCTGGATCTGTGTGCGTTTTTTAAAGGTTGGCGAAAACTGCAGGGTGGAAGATCTGCAGGACCAGGACTGGGCACCGCTGTTCTAGAGAATCACACCAACCCAACGGGTGAATTTGTTGTAAAATATTTAATCATTTTTGGTCAGTAGAGCTAAATGATAATCACATAAATCATGACTAAGTAGACTTAAATTTACATCCATTACACTGTCAGAACAAAAGTTCTGTAGAGGCTCACTAATGCATCCTTAAAAATACTCTTAAATGTCCAAAATATGTACTATGTTCCCTTTCACAGGAGAAAGGAGGTGAAGAGTTTGCAAAAACAGATATATCCAAAATAATTTGCTTTGTTTTTAATGGAACTCAATGGAACCAGACATCCATGGACAACAGAAGTCATTTTGGGCCATTTCTTTTGGTATCATCATCATGACATATAAACACATAATGTAAAGAGCAACAAGCATGTTCGCATTAACAGAAAAATGACATAAATGACATCCCTATCATCTAACAGTAGTAGTCTTCTTACCTTAGCTGTCTGCTGATGTTGATGCTGGAGCTTTTACTGCCTGCTGATATCAAAAGTAAACATGTCTTTCACTCTGTGGTGGCTCCTTTATGTGTTTTGTATGTGGGATGAACCTGAGACTGGCAGCAGAACAGGGTGTGGTCTTCACCTGGTTTGGGAAGCTCATGCAGGTTCTGACGTAACATTGAAACACATCCCTGCGCATCTTTTTATTCCTTTGTCTTCACAGACAAATGACTAAGAGCAGCCAAAAGGGAGCTCAGACGGGGGCCAAACACTGCTTTAACAGCTGTGCTGATCAAAGTGTTCCTCTCCATTCTTTACAAAGCTCTGCTTCTTGTAAATTTTCCTCGAGGGCTTGTAGGATGTATACATAGTTCAAAAAGCATTTATAGATGTGCTTCAGTGCTTCTGATTGGGCAGCAAATCAGAGGCGAGACATCAATGGAAGCAGAACACAAAATAAACAATTGTTGCATAATTTGTAGTCTGTAGCTCTGTTGTATTATTATACAGTGCATTATCCAAAAATAGAATATTGTTTAATAAAGGTTCACTTTTGTTCATAATTTAGTCTAAAAAGGTAAACTGTCACATATTTTAGATTCATTCCACATAAAAGTGACAGATTACTGCCTTTTTATTGTTTACTGTTGATATCAGTATGACTTTCTTTATGAACATCACAAATTCAGAACCTCAGATTATTATATTTTAATTGTCACTAAATTATTCAAACAGTATCAGCATTAAAACAAAAAATGCTCAAAATGTCATTTTACATGTAATTTTACCATTTTTAATTAAATTAGGAACAAAAGTGAACTTTTTCATGATGTTCACATTTTTGGAGATGCACTAGCACAACATTATCAGTCTTATAATACAAACATGAACACAAAGAATCCACTAAAATTGTAGATCTGGTTAAAGTTAGGAATCAACGTTTTCTTTCAAATCAAGTAAAACTAGTTCGTCTGGAGACGCAATTTACATGTACAAAGTCTGTCTAATGAGAATCTTTACACTGCATTTCACAATCTCTTTTCACGTGATATGCGTGGGGCTAATAGTGATTAAAAGTTACGCAAGCCTTCATTAAGCTGTCAAGTGGCTGATATGGCTCATACACAGTAAATCTGCCAGTGTTAAATCAACACTATTAGAGTTAAATTGACACTGAGAGTGTTACATTTTGACACCCTCAGTGTTAATTTAACTCTATTAGTGTTGATTTAACACTGGCATATTTACTGTGTATTGCACACAATCCTGTTCCCATTTTAACATAAACAAAACAGTTTGTGGATGAGTAATAAAGTAACATGTAAACAGTTGTAATATGTGATGAGGACTGTGGACCAATCAGAGCACAGAGTCAGGTGAAGGTTCAGCCAGTTCAGTCTGGCTGCGGTGATGGTCAGAACGACTGCATTTCTCTTTTGTTGTCTGTTAATATAGTGTTTCGTTTGATAAGTATTCAGCTCGTTTTCTTCCTTTACAGCACTATAATATAATCTAAATACTTGTTATTTTGTGGAGTTCATGTATGTTAAGACTCCGCCCCCACTGTTCTCAGATAGGAGTGATTGTTCATATTTAGTTTAGTATTATACAAAGCTCTCTGAAGTCTTTCTGTGAAAATAAATGAAGTTAATTATATTTGTTTCAATCATAATTTACTAGTGCATGTCCAAACATGTGAATATTGTGAAAATGTAAATTTTTGTTCATAATTTAATTCAAGCTCTCAGTAATTTTATATTCAAGTAAAGTGACATATTTTGAGCATTTTTTTATATTTTTTATTTTTTATATTTCTGTAATAGTAATTTGCTCAAAACTTCAAATTAAATATAATAATCTGAATCTGTAATAATCTGAAATTGTAGATTTCTGATTTTCATGAGCTAAAAGCCAAACTGTGTAAACACTTAAAATGTCACTTCAGGTGAGTTTACCTTTTTTTAATTAAATTATGAACAACAGTGAGAAATTCTGTGAAATGCTGAGCTGCAGGAAGTCCCATCAATAAATCAGTCGAACGTTCAGTTAACATAGAAACACTTCACTTAACATCAAGATCTGAGGAACGACATAAAGTCTGACATTTACATTGTAAATCACACAACCAGTTCTACAGTTTCTGTTCTAGACACCTGTACTTTTACAGCCTCTCATAGTGGTGCTATAAATAAACAAAGTACAGTTTTTCTTTCTAGACAATTCTAACATGACTACCTAACTTGTTCTAACTTGTTTCTTGACTAGTTCTACAGTTTTTATATCTATGCTTTTCCGGACTTTTTCTGGACATTTTTATTAGATTATTCTAGTTTAAACATTCATTTCTAGTTTTGTTCTAAAATATTAGGTCTGGCCTAATTAATATGAAAGAGTGAAATAAAGTAAACGATTATAGAACTAAAACCAAACCATTTTTAGTTTAAGACTGTGTGTGTGTGTGAGATAGAGAGAGAGAGAGAGAGAGAGAGAGAGAGAGAGAGAGAGAGAGAGAGAGAGAGAGAGAGAGAGAGAGAGAGAGAGAAAGAGAGTGAGTGATGACCTGTCATTCAAAAACAGCTTCAACAGCAACACTGTCATTTTTAGATGTCAGTAGATTAAAAATGTAACAGGTCATATACTTTTCAGTCTGTATAAAGGTGCTGACAGTGCTATGGCATGTTTCTCGGGGCAGGTGTCCTACGGCACCGGTTCAGCTGGTTCTCTTTCTCACCCATAATGAGCAGATTCCAGAGATATGAGCCTCAGAATCTACAGAAACTCCTTAATCCTTAATCCCAACTCAGAAGCTCCTTAATCCCATCATATGACCATAAAGGTGCACTTTACAGTCTGTTTCTCTGTACACTCTGTCATTTCACCATGTTCTTCAATGGTCAGGACCCCCCACAAAGCTGGTGGACCATTCTCAGTGACACTGATGTGGTGGTGGTGTGTTAGAGATGTTAAACATTGTGTCCACTCACTGTCCACTCTATTAGACACACCTCCCTTGTTGTTCCACATTGTTCCACCTTGTAGATGTAAAAACAGAGACAGTAGCTCAGCACAGTTTGTGTTGGTCATCTAGTCCTTGGCTGGTTAGTGCACTATTTTCACTCCAGCAGTGACACTGAAGTGTTTAAAAACATCAGCATCTCTGACGCACACTAACACACCACCACCACATCAGTGTCACTGAGAATGATCCACCTGCTCTATGGTGGTACTGACCACTGAAGAATAGGACAAAGTTCATGACAAAGACCATAACAACCACGTAGCAATCACCTTAATACATTGTAACACCCACCTAGCATCCACTTAGCAACACCATAACATCCAACTAGCAACCACTAAGCAACAGCATAGCAACCACTTTGAATACCATATTAACCACATAGCAACACCATAGCAAACACCTGGGATACCATAGAAACCACATAGCAATGACCTTGATACATTGTAAAATCCACCTATCGTCCACATAGCAATACCATAGCAACCAACTAGCAACCACTTTGAATACCATATTAACCACATAGCAACACCATAGCAACCACATGGGATACCATAGCAACCACATAGCAATGACCTTGACACATTGTAAAATCCACCTAGCGTCCACATAGCAATACCATAGCAACCAACTAGCAACCACTTAGTAACAGCATAGCAACCACTTTGAATACCATATTAACCACATAGCAACACCATAGCAACCACATGAGATACCATAGCAACCACATAGCAATACCATAACAATGACCTTGACACATTGTAAAATCCACGAAGTGTCCACATAACAATACCATAGCAACCAACTAGCAACCACTTAACAATACCATATCAACCATCTGGAATATCATAGTAACCACATAGCAACACCATAGCAACCACTTAGAATACAACAGCATTCACCTTGACACATTGCAAAACCCACTTTGCATCCACATAGTAATACCATAGCATCCAACTAGCAACCAGCCTCACCATAGCAACCACTTGAGATTCCATCACAACCACACAGCAACACCGTAGCAATAATCTAGGATAACATATCAACCACACAGCCACACCATAACCACCACCTAGCCTAACCAGTAGGAACTTACTGGCTGCATAGCAACTGCTGAAAGTGGGAACCACTTTAGTTGTGCAACCATTTCCATCAGATAATGCACTTTTCTAGTACTTTTGCTTGGTAGTTTGCACATTCACCTGTCAGCACTGAGGCCTTGGGTTTGAGTTTAGGTTTCTATATTCTCTTTGTGTATGAAGAGGTTTCCTCTGGATTCTCTGGTTTTCTCCGACAGTCCAAAAACATGAGGTCAGGTGAATTGGGTGTTCTAAACTGTCCTGGTGTGAGTGTGGGTGTGTACCCAGTGTAATGCCCTGCCCAGCGCCCAGTGAAAGAGTATGATGACCCTGAATAGGATTACGCGATTAAGGAAGTGGATGGGTTGAATATTTGTGTATTTAGCAGAAGACTATTTACAATAACTTACAATTTATAGGTGAATGTTGTGTTAGGAGTCTAGCCAAAGTACTCTTATTGTATTGAATTGTGTGATTACGCACACCGGAGATCGAACCCCAGCCACGTGTGGGTAAACAGAGTTACACCCACTACAAAACACCAACCAGAGTAACAACAATAAAATAATCATTAATAAAAAATATATAATATTATAATGAAATATAAAACTATAATATTTTTTATAAAAATGTAAAATTATAAGAGAAAAAATATGCCACTACTTCTAATAATAGTAACTGTACTGTTATTACTTTAGCATTATAACATTAAGCATAATAACCATATGTGATAATTATATAATTATTATGACCCTCTCTTTTTTGTTTATACTGCTGACTTTGAGCTCTAATTGTTTCCAAAGCACACTATGTTGAAACGGCTGAGTTTAATGGTTCCTATTGTTTTCAAAGCACAATAATAAGACTTCAGAGCAAAGCACTTACAAATGACCGATGATCAGTACATAGTGCAAAAGTATGTGGACACCTGAACATCACATGAACAGCCTCTACTCTTCTGGGAAGACTTTACACTAGATGTTGGACCATTGCTGTGAGAATTTGATTGCATTCAGCCAAGCCAGCATCACTGAGGTCAGGCACCAATGTTGGATGATTACTTCTCGATCATGGATTCCTGTCCAAGTCATGCGGTTCAGGTGCAGGTCAATCATGTGCTTTCATATCAAACTAAAAAAACCCGTTTCTTTACAGTGTTTGCTTTGTACACAGGAATTATATAATGCTGAAAAGGTATTGACAAACTGTTGACACAGTTGGGAGCACACTGTTATTTTGAACTGCGTATTATTTTAAAAATGTCCTTTCACTGGAATGAAGTAACTCAACCATGTTGTTAAAATAACCAGCAGCTGATTCTTTTTAAACAGCCATTAAACTAATAATGTCACATTTACATGCACATCTGCAGGCAGCCTTATAAGTGTAGCTGCTGTAGAACAATATTAGAGCTCCCCCTAGTGTCAGTATCACCACTCTACAGACAGTCTTATCAGTGTAGCTGCTGTAGAACAATGTAAGAGCTCCCCCTAGTGTCAGTGTCACCACTCTACAGGCAGTCTTATAAGTGTAGCTGCTGTAGAACAATATTAGAGCTCCCGCTAGTGTCAGTGTCACCACTCTACAGGCAGTCTTATAAGTGTAGCTGCTGTAGAACAATGTAAGAGCTCCCGCTAGTGTCAGTGTCACCACTCTACAGGCAGACGTATCAGTGTAGCTGCTGTAGAACAATGTTAGAGCTCCCCCTAGTGTCAGTGTCACCACTCTACAGGCAGTCTTATAAGTGTAGCTGCTGTAGAACAATGTAAGAGCTCCTCCTAGTGTCAGTATCACCACTCTACAGGCAGCCTTATCAGTGTAGCTGCTGTAGAACAATGTTGGAGCTCCCCCTAGTGTCAGTGTCACCACTCTACAGGCAGTCTTATCAGTGTAGCTGCTGTAGAACAATGTTAGAGCTCCCCCTAGTGTCAATATCACCACTTTACAGGCAATCTTATCAGTGTAGCTGCTGTAGAACAATGTTAGAGCTCCCCCTAGTGTCAATATCACCACGCTACAGGCAGCCTTATCACTGTAGCTGCTGTAGAACAGACAACATATCGAAAAGACATAACATAATTCTGGCTGTTTGTGTTACTGTGAGTGTTAATGCAATTAGATTTGACTTCATCTGCACAACAAACGTTTTTTATATTGTCACTGTAAAACCCACCTGTCTGTTCTATACACTTAACGTGATTGAATATGCGGAAGGTACTTTGATTCAAATCTGTCCATGTATTTGGCTGAAGAGAGAAACACCGTTTGCATTGATAATGAAAAGTGGCGATGAAGTAGTCACATTCAGAGCTGCATGATAAATGAGGCTGAGAGAAAGAGAGAAAGGCAGAGATGGGATAGTGCACAGCCCTCGTTAAGCAGCAGTGATAACGAGCTGATTTATCAAATGCAAAGCCTATTTGGATGACCAGATCAAGTTAATAACAACAGCAGCGTATTAGATATTAAATGTGCTAGTAATGACCTAAAACCTGTGTAATACATGAGACCTCTCAAAATACATTACTGACTTTTTTTTAATGGATTGTTATTATGACTGATATCATTTTCCCCTTATGCTTTTATCCTTCTAAACAGACTTTGATTGGCGGCTGGAGTTAGAGGAGGAGTCAGTAATCAGAGTGCAGGGCAGTGGAAAAAGGGGGAAAGTGAATGTTACTCGCTGGTATGCTGAGAGATGCTGTAGCGGCCGAGGGATGCACCTTCTGTTCTCTTTTTTTATCTGCTGGGTTCAGCACTTCTGAAGTGAGATAGCTTCAGTTCTCAGCAGCCAGATCTGAGGACCTCTCTCCCTCCTTCTTTCAGCCTGCTGTCCTGTCACTCGGTTGCACTTGAGGAGGACAGAGCATCATGAGAAGATGAAACCATGCCAGCAGTGGTGACACAGCTGGATGCCAAACACGAGTTGTCTTCTCACTGTGAGGGACAAACCTCTCGACTCAGCTGTTCTGCCGGATTGAGGAGTGCACGGACCACATACAAACACTGTCAATGCCATCCATTCTTCACCTGGCTGCTCTGGAGATCACAAAGGTAACCATCAACTCCTGTTTGATTTAGAATGATCAGTTGGAATGGAAGTTTCTGGACAAACCTGCAATTATCTGGTAATTCCATCTATTTGCCCTGTTGAGCAATGAATCCTTCTTAAACCTAAACTTGTAACCTTTCTATTGCAGTTCAGCCATCATATGCAGGCCAGAAGTGGACAGATTACACCTTTTCTAAAACTTGGTTCCTCTCAAGGTTTCCCCTCATGCTTTTGGGGAGTTTTCATATCCATGGTCAACTTCAGGCTTGCTCAATAGGGCTCTGCATCTTAGAGAGAACTGTTGGTAAAAGAACCAAATAAATAAAGCAAAGCGAACATGAACGTCTCTCAACACCACGGGCTGCACCACGTCCACAGGAACCAAAGCCTGGGGCTTCAAGCTGGAACCAAGGCTGAAAGAGGATCCCCCACAGATTGCTATGAGCAGCTTCTGGTCTCCACTGAGGTCTTCCTCATTCTGGGACTGGTCAGTCTCCTAGAGAATGTGCTGGTGATCGCTGCCATCATCAAGAACAAGAACTTCCACTCACCCATGTACTTCTTCATCTGCAGCCTGGCGGCAGCTGACTTGCTCGTCAGCGTCTCCAATGCCACTGAAACTGCGGTCATTGCGCTCATCACCAATGGCAACTTGAGTATCTCTGGGAGCATCGCCAAGACCATGGACAATGTGTTTGACTCCATGATCTGCAGCTCCCTTTTGGCCTCTATCTGGAGCTTGCTGGCTATAGCCATCGACCGCTACATCACCATCTTTTATGGCCTTCGGTACCACAACATTATGACCCAGAAGCGGGCAGCCACGGTCATTGCCTGCATTTGGACTTTTTGCACTGCATCCGGTGTGCTCTTCATCGTCTATTCGGAGAGTCCTACGGTCCTAATCTGCCTCATCAGCATGTTCTTTGCCATGCTGGCTCTCATGGCTTCGCTCTACGTCCACATGTTCCTGCTTGCCAGGCTCCACATGAAGCGAATCGCTGCCCTGCCCGGGAATGGACCCGTACCGCAGGCGACTAACATGAAGGGTGCGGTGACTCTCACCATCTTACTGGGTGTCTTTGTGGTATGCTGGGCACCTTTCTTCTTACATCTCATCCTCATGATCTCCTGCCCCAGAAATCCTTACTGCATCTGCTTCATGTCCCATTTCAACATGTACCTCATCCTCATCATGTGCAACTCGGTCATCGATCCGCTCATCTACGCCTTCCGCAGTCAGGAGATGAGGAAGACGTTTCGGGAGATCTGCTGCGGATGGAGCTCTGGTCTGAGCTGTGGATGGACCTGTGGTGGATATGGTCTTTCATCTGATTGTGTCTGAAGAACGTTAGTTTCCAACTGTTCACGCTTTAGGCCAGATGTGGTTGACCAGCCATGACGTTTGATGTCTAAAGTTTGCTTCTTTAATTTGGCACTGGAGCTACAAGACTGATGAGCCATATTTGAGGTAAATCTCTTTAACTAGCAGTAAAAATCACATGATCTGCTGTGTCTGCTTGTGTTTTGTCTCAGGAGCTGTCAAAACGTTGCCCGATTGCTTCAACGACATTCATTTCAAAAAGTTCATTTTTGTTAATAATTAAATTAAAAAAGAGCTACAAATGCCACATTCCTAATATCAACACTCCTGAACCAGAGACAACATCAGTCTTGTCTTACCTGGACTGAGCAGAACCAGAACTGAACTCGTTTGTAAATCAGCTTCAAGAGTCTGAGACACACACAATCCAAGGTGTCTGAAGTCCAGTGTGCAGTTTCTGCAGTCTGTGATGGTCTGAGGTGCTGGTGTTGGTCCACTGTGTACAGTTCAAAGTTCACATCTACCAGAAGATTTTAGAGCACTTCTTGCTTCCATCTGCTGACCAACATTATGGAGATGCCCAGCAGCTGCCCAAAGTGCCAACACTACTACTAACCATCATATTACAGTGACTGACTGGCCAACTCAGGAGCCAATCTGATCAACACGAAAACATAAAAAGGCTGAAATATGTGTAAAAAATATAAAATATGAGATGATCTTCTTGAATGAAATTATGAACTTTTTCACCATATTGTAGATGATGGTTAAATTATTTGAATAGATTTTAGACTTTACTGACAGATGAGCAATTCACCCACCAGTCAGTTTGCAAAGAACCATTAAAAGCATAATCATTTGTAATGAGCCTATTAATGTTAATGACAGTTGAACAGATGAGAGCCATCTTCACATCAAACAGCAAACTGCTGGATATGCAAGTCTCGCTGTTGGCTCAGTGCTTTAAGTTCATTCAATGTGATTGAAGTGATATTTGTGCTGTAAAGTCTGTGTTGTTATGTGAATCAGTGTATTGTAA
Organism: Crenuchus spilurus; assembly: GCA_036984385.1. Taxonomy (NCBI): domain Eukaryota; kingdom Metazoa; phylum Chordata; class Actinopteri; order Characiformes; family Crenuchidae; genus Crenuchus; species Crenuchus spilurus. The sequence continues at coordinate 1,644 of BRDA01061319.1, read as the reverse complement.
AGGGTGTTTTTACGTGTCTTAATATCCATCATTTTCTACTTTGTGTTCCTTGACCCATCCCTAATGGACCAATCCAAGTAATAAGACAAGAAGCATCGACACTTTCTAATCGGAGATAACACTGGTAAAAATCACGTATTTGGGTTTCCTTTATGACTATTTGAGTACTTGTACTTACCAACGGTAAATAATCCTTACACAAATTCGACATTTGGATTGTCCTTATGACTATTACAGGGTTTGTACTTCCTAATAGGAAATAAATCTGTGTCGTATGCATTACGATGTTCTGGTTAGGTAATGTACACGGCACAACTGAAACCAGAATTTTGTAAATATTTACGATTAGTGTTCCTGTCTCATCCACGTTGTAAGTAAACCGTAGCTACGAAGAACAGAATAATGAACCTAACCAGGTAATCCCTACCCAGTTCCTTGTGTTTCATCTTTTACTACCTATAATTCTGTGCATTTTTGTG
>BRDA01061317.1:14205-34149 GCA_036984385.1 Crenuchus spilurus | reverse complement strand
GGTTTTTATCACACCATTCCCATGCTGGCAGTGGGGAGCTGTCCGCATATCCTCCCTTTAACGTAGTCGCCACACAAGCTATGAATCTTCCATCTCCAAAGAACATGGCCATCCAAAATATACTTGGAATGCAACACCGCACAATGAAGCAGAACCTGTTGTCTTTTTTAGCTGTCCGAGCTCTAGCCGTGCCATCAGATTCCCTATTTTCCTCCGAATCTCGGTTTTCAAGTGCACGCATGATGCAGTATGTGACAGTAAAACTGACAAAAGCAGGGATGCACAAGTACAAGGTGAAAAACAATATTCTGAATGAATCTTCACAAGGGCACACAAAGTCATTCTCAATGAATTCTCCTGCAACAGCAAGGCCAAATAAGCCAAGAACTAAAACTGTATCCTTAATGTCCAGTTTCTTGACAAATGTACGTAGTATCTGTTGTGCTGGCATTTCTCATTCACAGCTGACATACAGACCAAGAGCACAGAAGATCTGAAGCTTTCTTTTGTAGTTAGATCATCAACTATAACAACCAAGAGGTAACGTGTGAGCAAACAGGAAGTTGTATGTATGACAGTTCCTATTTTCGGGCACCAATGTTGCCTCTGGGGTCCGTCCCGCCCAAAGAATCGACTGCACGCTTGGTGGATAACGAGTTGTTTATTCAGCAAAGTCTGCAATGAGTCCAGCATCCACACAGATTAGTTTAGTATGGTCAAATGACCAGCCCACAGCAGGGATATCTCAGACTACTGCGTTTCTCTTGATAGATAGACTACTGCGTTTCTCTTGATTGATAGATAGATAGATAGATAGATAGATAGATAGATAGATAGATAGATAGATAGATAGATAGATAGATAGATAGATAGATAGATACTTGCGGGAAATTCAGGAAAAATGTAAAAATTGCATTCATTGAACAGCACAAAACATAGTACACTAACAAAAACATACACTGACATGTTTTAAGTGTAATAGTGATAGACTAAGTAAAAAAAGAATAATTTCTTTGTCACAAAGAAATCTGTAACTTTAGCCGAAGAGCTCTCGCTCCTGGCTCTGGCTGCTTTCGCGTGCTTTGTTGAATTGACGTGCACCTGCAGATCGTTGGCACCTTTATTTGCCACAGACACATAAGTGCCTGCCTCATACGGATCACGACCCTGGCGAAAGCACAGGAATTTTTTCTTTAACTCCTCTGTAAACGTACACTTTTGTTTCAGCATTGCTGTAGAACACACGGGCTTTCGCTTATAAACACTCGAAGGTAGACTGGTAAGGCCACGTTTTCTTCTTCACACACACACAATGCAAAGTAGATAGATTTGAGGAGAAGGGCGTGACTAATTTGCGATACAGAGAAACCTGGAATGGAGTGGAATGGAACGGAGTGGCAATTCTAATCACAATGCACTGTACATGTATTGTGTTTGAGGCAGTCGTACAAAATTCCGGACGATCTTGAAATTCCCCCCGGACATTTTTTCACGTCTCAAAAGTAGGACATGTCCGGGAAAAAGAGGACGTCTGGTCACCCTAAACATACCTGTACAGAAACCCATGGTGTTATTTGCATATGAATTCAACTACTGTCATCCATTTTATGTGTTTACATTGTAAAAGAACATCGACAGGATGTACAATACTGCCACCCTGCGGCGAATACTAAATATGACAATACTAGCAAATGCTAGGGTAAGCTAAAGCACATTCACATACAATGAGTCCAGCATCCACACAGATTAGTTTAGTATGGTCAAATGACCAGCCTAAATGAAACGGGCTAATTTTAGTAGCTGAGCACATGTGGCTTGCTAAGTCACAGCTAGCTAAAACAAAGTAAAATCGTTTTTAGTCATAAAAACCAATGATCTATATTACTGGATAGGACGCTGCCTATTCGCTAACATTGAGGCCGGCGCGACATCATGGAGCCGCCATGTTGTGTGGAAGTGAAGCTTGTAAACAATGGCACATAGCCAGCACTGCGGCCTTCTCAAAGCTCTAACTTCGCTAATAATTGTCCGATTTTCAAAATTTTAAGTTCATTACAAAGAGGATAGAAAGCTCTTTAACATTAATCAAAGTATTAAAATGGTTGATGACATGTTAGGCTACTATCGGCTCTCGCATCCGTCATAACCGACATTTTCTCTAGGCCTTACTGCTTGCATGACTTCTAATGGCTGTCTAATCGTTAATAATTATTCGATTTTCAAAATGTAAGTTATTTACAAAGAATTAAATTGTGTAATGCTGCTATTGCATGGCCATTGACATAAATATAGCCATGTTTTGTTGCCTTGCTGCTACTAGCCAGTGATCGATGGCTCTACACAAATTATCATTTTTTTCAACCTGTCGACTGTCTTAATCCAAAGTAAAGGACACAGAGACCTCATACATATTAAAGTAAATGTAGAAATATTCAATGCTATCATCCGAGTTCATTTAATGTTACAGTAAACACATTGTGAAGCTCTATTTATGCTGCAATGCTAATTTTACTTTTTAGTAATTTAAAAGGTGTTGTCTATAACTTAAGACAATTTGATGGGCCACTGGCACTAAGGCATCATTGTCGCTTCTAGTAGTTTAGAGTTCTGATGCATATCTACATTTGCTTACAGTAAGAGTTAACGTTTGTGATACTAACTTCATGAGTGTTGTTGGTTTGATGCAAGCCTGACTATTAGTGTAATGTCTACGGAACTACGTCAAGATTGTAGGTCAGAGATTGTGGCTGTAATTCACAGATTATTATGAATAAATCATTTTAAAATGAATACATACTTGTGGAATGTGATCCCCTGGTCTCTGCTGACAGAATTCCGATAAGTAAAACAATAAAACACAAAACATTGCAGCCCTTTCGTTGTTTGTAAACGCTGGCTTCCTTCCGATCTTGCCCTGCTTCCACACAACATGGAGGCTCCATGCCAGCGCATTCAAAAGTCACGTGTGTCCTATCCAGTAATATAGATCATTGATAAAAACAAACTTATGAATGTTTGTCTACAGTTACTAACTCTTGTTAATTATAAAAACATATTAGCGCTGAACATTTATGCTTTAATACTGATATGTTACAAATTGCTTAATAAGAACATGAGAAACTACTGAAACCATGGCTCAAAAGAAAAAAACTCCATAAAAATCTGAACTACAGAGATCAAGCAAGACTAAAAATGAAATATAAAGATATACAAAGTAGATTACATTCTTGTCAGAGTGTCATCAGACTCCTGCACAATGTTGGCAACATCAAACACAAACCACCCCACCTTCAGTAAGACACTTCCTATAAGACTAAACAGGAAACTGCAGTTACCTGCAGGTGAAGTAACTACCATAATGTGTTTAAACATGCCAAAAAGTATCAGATCAACTTTAATGGGAATATGAGCAACACTTCACCTTAAGTTCATGTTAGAATATTACTTCAAATGATAAATTAGGTTTAAGTTTCCAAATAGTCCAAATTAATGATTGTGCATTAAAAAGTAATAGCAACCATTTTTTCTGAAAAATAAAATTCCCTCATAAAGAATAAATGGTGTGCAAACATTTGTGCCCATTTTCTACATAATTTGGATAAAACACAATTACCTAGCAACCACCTAGTTACATCTTAGCAACCACTGCAGAGACCATAGCGATAGGCCAGGTACACCTTTGCAGTCACCAAGCAGACCATAGCAAAAACCTGGCAAAACACCAGCTTTCTTACTAATGTACTCTATTTGCAAACAATAACCACCAGTAATATCGATGTCTGATGGTGACAAGTGATTTTTGTGTGTAAATACATCAATAATAAAATCTGTCATGTTAGCAAATGATTCATTTTTTGCATAAAACCCAACCATGTAAAGTCATCATCCTGCTAGTTCTACAAGAAACAGCACTCTGACAGGCTGCAAGCAAATGGACCTGTGGGTGTTTGACATTGTCAAGATCTCAGTCATTTTAACAACGGAGATTAAACACCATCAACAGTTGAATCTACCAAAGCAATGTATACACAGCTCTAAAAATAAAACACTGGAGACTACTCCAAATGTCCAGCCCAATCTCCAGACCAGGACCCAAGTGAAAATCTCTGTGATCAATATGAGGAATGGCCAATAACCATCAAACAAAGCTAAGGTGCTTGACTTTTTACCCCAGTATTGTAATAAAAGACCCAACCATGATGAGGCTTTTCTTGCCCTTCACAGTGCTTCTTGGAGTACTGTTATACAAGATGTTCATTCAAGTAGAGCAGAGATTTCTTTAGAGGAGAACCTGTTGAAATGCACTTCAAGCCTTCTACAATTAAATTAAATGAAGATTTATTCAAATGCAAGACTAAACAGAAAAAAAGCTTCATAAGAACATGAGAAGCTACTCAAAGGAAACAAGAGTCAAAAGAAAACCTAGAGTTGTTTATAGATTACGTTCTTGTCAGACTGTCATCAGGCTCGAGCACATGAATAGCAAAATCAAATACAAACCACACCTTCAGTAATACAGCAATGTCACCTACATGAATACACAGGACACTGTGGTTACAATTCTCACAGAATTATAACACTAGGCTCACATTAGTGAACTGATTAGATATCACAACAGAAAATCTTTCACAGGAAAGTAAGCAATGCTTCACCACACCTTAATGTTACCATATTGTTTCAAATGATGAATGAAGTTAAAATACCCAAATGGCCAAACAGTGACTGTGCATTAAAAAGCAGTAGAAACCATTTTTCTTCTGATTTTTATAGAGAATGAATGGTATACAAAATTGTGTTTGATAAAATGCACTTACATCCTATGAAATGCATACAGATACATTGTATCAACCATCTGGTAGACCATAACCATCTAGCAACCACATTGAAGACTATAGCAACCACACTGGTACACTTTAGCAACCACTTCAGAAACAAACAAAAAAACATTTGGGAGGCCAGGGAAGCCACCTGAAAACTGGTTAGGCTGTGCAATTGCTTTGCATTTTCTTCAAGAAGTGCATCAATCTATACCAGCTTTTTGACTATTGTACTCTAATTGCTACCAATAAACTCCCACTAATATTATCACAATGTCTGATGGTGCTGTTGGAGTTTTGCAAAAACAGGGTCACATACATGACCTTTATTTTAAAATGCATGCATATAATATAATGTGGTTATCATGTTTTAGTGAGTCATTCTTGGCATAAAACCCAACCATGTAAAACCACCATCAGCCTGGTACTTCCACAGGAAACAGCACTCTGATCTTTTCTGTGATATGATGCAAGCATGTGGGTCTGTGAGTGTTTGATATTTAGTACTCAATCATTTCAACAATGGAGGCAAAACACAGTCACAACTGACTACCAAAAGTAATGCATGAACAGCATTCAGGTTGTACAGACCAGAATCCCAATGAAAGCTTCTGGCATGTGATCAAGTAGAAGATGGATGCTCACAAACCATCAAACAAAAATTATTTGCTTGAATTTTGCCCCAGGATTGTCAAAAACACTCAACTACAATGTGGTTGCTCTCACTCTTCACACATATATTATTATATATATCACCATTATAATAGTGTTGGTACTGATACACAGCAAAAAATGCAGTTGGGTTATTTGATATGTATATCTAGTTTATTTGATATATTTGGTCAGTACTACCTTATCACATACATGCAATGGTTACATTCATATGGATACAGAAATATACACATTTCAAATTGTTTCCCACTCTGACTTGAGCTCATTTGTTAGACTGGCCCATATTGATGCTGTTGGCAGGAGGTTTTCTCTTTTCTCCCTGAAGCTGTTCACTGATGGCTTATTACAGCCAGGTATTGATCTATCCTTCACACACACACACACACACACACACACACACGCACACACGCACACCTCTTAACCTCCTTTCCTCTCCCTTTCTCAGGCTCCATGAGTGTGTGTATGAGGAGAGAAAGTGTACAGCCTGAAATAAATGACTTCTGGGACTGAAAATCTAAAAGCACCTAAATGTTGTAGTGTTGAGAAGTAAATTGTAAGCATGTTACTTCACATATTTTATAGTCACTTCATGTAGATTCTGTAAAAAGCAGTAAGATATATAAAAATTCAAACAATTATAAAATATACAGTGAACTGAACAATCAGGATCAAAGGCCTCAGTTTCCCAAAATGTTAAATTGTGTAAATATCTGTAACTGGGCATTAAAATGTACAGACTGTTTTCTGCAGATGAGGTTTCCACTTAGAAAATCAATAGGAGTGCACATTCTTTTGCATAAGGCAGTCATTGGAGGCTCTTTTGTCGCAGAGGGGTGTTTTGTAAAGATCTAATTAACTTTGGCTGAATGTAATTATTCAGAATGTGATTATGTGTTTTGCATGTTTCCTGTATCAACAGCCTGTCACAGTTATTTATCTCTGTTTACTCCTGTTGCACTAACCTAATCACTCCTAATCACTAGCTAATCAATTATACATTCACTTCCAATGAGCTGATTGATCACCTCCTCTGTGTAACAGTCAACTGCCTTATTTCACAGAATGATGTTCATAAAGTGGGCACATGTGCGGTGCAAATTGCCCTATAAATTACCAGGTCCACTGTTACAAATAGAAAGTAAGAATTTATAAAGTTTTAGGCCATAAAATTACATTTTTTAAGCTTGCAGTAAATCATACTGTAATATGATGACATTTTTCATGATATTACAATTAACCTTGTGTAGCTGAATGCTGTGTTCTCCAGGCAAATTTCTGATCTAGAATCCATTTTAGTGACTATGAGCATCACAAATATTGAGGAGTCTGATCCAAGATCACTCTTCTATGAGTCCTGCTGCTGTCAGAAGTGCATGTAGGGATGAGATTTTACTAATTTTAATAGACACAGCAAGTCATAAAGTGTCCTAACCACATCCTCTAGTCTGTCAAACCTTCATTAAGATCTGGATGAGGTTTAAGAGAAGTTTGTGAAATTTCTACAGAAGAAACCAAGCTCACAGCTACAGTTCTGAAATGAAGACTCCAAAAACCAACTTGAACAACTACTTTGGAGTGAAATATAATATGTATTATTTCTATATGAGCAGATCACCACCCACTGGACAGTGCATTAGTTATAATTTAAATTTGTCGTTTCCATCACTCAACAGAACTGTGAAAGCAGGAGGATGTTCTCTGGAGGATAGATGGACATTAAAAGTGTGTAAAGGATTATCACAGATAAACTGTTTTAGCTTGTATTGAACCATTTTCCCATCACTGTCAGTCCTGGAATAGAACTTCTGCTGTTTTCCAGTTTGAATGATTAACTTATATGCATAGTCAGTCACATGTCTAGTACTTACCAAATATGTATTAAAAAAAACTCCACCCTCAGAAGAGCTCACTCACTGGAAACTGAGGCATTGACAGTCATTTGTCTTCTGTTCAGCTCCTGAAGATCTGACCAATGACTATTTCAGCTGAGTCTGTCTAGATTCATCCATCCATCCTCTTGACTGTTTAACCCTGGTCAGGGTCACAGTGAGTCCTGCTACCTCTTCATTGGGTGCTGAACAGTGCAAATCTGTGTAGATACCAAACAAACAGAAATACTTAATGGACAGATTGCAGAATTAAGATGCAAATGCTTTTGTTTAGAATTTCAATCAGTCTGATCTTAATCAGATTAAAAAAACTATTTATTTATTAATTATTATTATTATTATTATTATTATTATTATTATTAATGTTACACTTATATAGTGCCTTTCTCAAACCCAAGGACGCTTTACATTCAACACACTCCATTTACACTTAGAACTAAACCACACACCAGTGAGAAGCAGCAGCAAATCGCGCAGTGTACTCTCAACCAGAAGCGACCGTCCACCTGCAGGACTGCATCGAGCACTGGGGGGATCACCCAGGACAGAGTGCCAATCATATCTGGGCATACATACCATACACTCGAGGATAATTTCCATAAATATTCCATTAGATCTTGAGTTTGTGGTTCTATATACCAACAGGAATCATTCTTGTTTGCATGAATAATTTTCCAATCCCTTTACACCTTAAGAGGCTGTTTTGTTTTTATCCCTGTTCTGATTGGCTGCCCTGTATTACTCTGCTCTGCACATTTTTTTTTATGTTCCTGCTCCAACATCCCAACTTCAACTTAGGAAATTTAATAAGTTGATTAGTTGGAACCAGTGTGCTGGGACATTAGAAACCAGCAAGATGTCCAGGGTAGGCATTGCTCCTGGACCAGGGTTGGGCACCTTGTCTTTTCTGCAACCAATCAGTGACCTATTCTCTTTACGTCAAGTATGTAAGCCCACTGCAGACAAGTTGGAAGCAGAAATGACAACAAATTGAGTGATTGATTAGTGACTATATATACAGAATTGTCCAGGGGAGAAAACACCTTTTTGCTCAGTGTGTCCAGATTACTGATGCATTCTCCAATCCATGTTATTGATTATGTTGGGTAAGCCACTGCATAGCTAATGTCTGAAGATGAACTTTATAGAAAAAGCCATTTTCATTGATTGTATTAATTGCACCTTGGCTGAAATGAAACACATTTTGTATCAGCATGGAGTGGCATTTAAATGAACAGGAGATTTTCAGGGATTTGTTAGTTTGTTGGGGTAAACATTCAAATTTCTCTTTATAGTGTTTGCAAAATGCTTTATTAATTAGACTTTCTGCAGTTGTCTTATGAATGTCCTGCAGTTTTAAACATTCTTGTGACCTGATTCCAGGGTTGACATGTTTGCATTTTTTGGACTACATTAAAAATGTGCCATAACCACCACAACACGCAAAAAATAGAGCTGGAGATGCCTGGCAGATTTCAATATTAGAAGATTTAGTAGAATGTGGGATATACAGTGAGGAAAATAAGTATTTGAACACCCTGCAAATTTGCAAGTTCTCCCACTTAGAAATCATGGAGGGGTCTGAAATGTTCATCTTAGGTGCATGTCCACTAATCTAAAAGAAAAAAATCTGGAAATCACAATGTATGATTTTTTAATAATTTATTTGTGTGTTACTGCTGCAAATAAGTATTTGAACACCTGCCAATCAGCAAACATTCTGGCCCTCAAAGACTTGGGTTAGTCTGCCTCTAAAAAGTCCACCTCCACTCCAATTATTATTCTAAATCAAAAGCACCTGTTTGAGGTCGATAGCTGCATAAAGACACCTGCCCAGCCCACACAATCAGTAAGACTCCCAACTACTAACATGGCTAAGACCAAAGAGCTGTCCAAAGACAACAGAGACAAGATTGTAAACCTTCTCAAGGGCTGTAAAGGGCTAAGGGGCAATTGCCAAGCAGCTTGGTGAAAAAAGATCAACTGTTGGAGCAATTATTAGAAAATGGAAGAATCTCCTTCAGAATTCTTTAAAAGCAAATTAATGATTACTAAACATCTAGAAAACGTTTGATTGTGAACATTTTAGGAATGTTTAGATCCTAATGTTTAGACAACGTTATCCCCGAACGTAAAAAAAATGGGTGAAAATTAAATGTCTTTTAAACATTTTGGCAAAACATTGTTTCAATGCCTAAACAACGTTAAGTACTTGCTAGGTGGATATATCAATATTGTAGTTTATAATATTTTATTGGAAAACCTGATCTAAATGAAATTAAACATTATATCAATGTTTAGGCCAGACGTTTATTAAACCTTTATAGTAAAACATTGTAGCGACGTTTAATATTGGTTGGAAAATGTTCCTGGTGTATCTGGTGAAATATCAACATTATTTCAACGTTTATGTGCTTGCTGGGTAGTCTTGTCTAAGAAGGAGTGCCTCATATGGAGTCCACTCTAGTCACAGGCTATGCTAATGCAAAGGTCTGTTTCCCCATTAGAAGCCCTTTAATGAGGGGGCTCAGCTTTCCTCAGCCAATATCTTTTGCCACCACTGATCCAGTCTCTGTATTGATGTTGAAGTAGAAATGTAAACATCTGTCTGAGCAAATGTTTGAAGGTCAAATATTTGAGAGCTTTTATATGTTCTTTTCTCAATACAATCCCCTGTGTACACCTCTCGCATGGTTTGATGGCTGATGTGAAGGAAAATTGGATGAGCTCATTATTACATTTACTCAAACAGACCAAATGTGCTTATTAAAATGTCCCTATTTCATTTGGATTTCATTTCCCCCCAAGGTATACTTCATGTTTACATCATGATTTTTCAAACTCTATCTCTTTGAATTACACAGGTTGTTACAGTATCTCTAAGAATACACACTTCTCAAAAAAAAATTAAAGGAACACTTTGAAAACACATCTTCTCAATGCAGAAAAAAATCATACTGACATTTTCCTGACATGGAGACATGGTGATAATTTTCATTTCCATCAATGTTCACATTACCCGGTGGTAATGTGAACATTGATGGAAATGAAAATTATCACCCTACAGAGAGTTGAATTCAAAGACACCCAAAGGCAAAATAATGTCACAGAGGGGTGGGTGGGGTATTGTCAACGGTATCAATTCCTTCATCCTTCAAGAACAGCCTGCATACTCTCACTACATGAGGTTGGGCATTGCTGTGCACCAGTACATTTACATTTACAGCATTTATCAGACACTCTTATCTAGAGTGATGTGCAACAGTGCTTTGTTTCCATTAAGAGAATAATGTCTGCTAGTACAGACAGATTAGAGTCCAAACTACTCTTCAGTTCAGACACTGTTAGAACAAAACCATCACTAATACCTAGAAAGAGAGATACACAATATAACAGCATGAGAATGCATTACAATAAGTGTTTTAAACTAGTGTTCGCTTAAGTGTTCAACAAAGAGATGGGTCTTCAGTCTGTTTTGAAAATTCCAAGTGACTCTACTGTTCGAACAGTCAGTGGGAGCTTGTTCCAACACCTCGGTGCTAGAACAGAAAAGAGTCTTGATGCTAGCCTTCCACATGTCTTAAAGGATAGTGGGTCAAGCCAAGCCATACTAGAATCTCAAAGTTTTTGAAGTGTGACTCAAGACTTGATAATTGCCATTTGGCAGGGAGGTGCTGGTTCATTTCTTGCTTTGTATGCGAGCATCAGGGTTTTGAATCTAATGTGAGCAGCTACAGGCAGCCAGTGAAGTGAACGCAGCAGTGGAGTGACATGAGAGAACTTGGGCTGAATGAAGACCAGCTGAACAGCTGCATTCTGTAACAGCTGCAGAGGCCTCATGGCTCGCATAGGAAGACCAGTCAGCACTGCAGTAGGGTCTGACAATGGGTCCAAAGATTTCATCCTGATGCCTAATAGCAGTCAGAATGCCATTGTCTAACTTGTAGAAGTCTGTGTTTACTTCCATAGAAGCATAGAACATTGGGCCCTCAGGCCACCCTTATGAAGCCTGTTTCTGACTGTAAGACACATTCACACCAGTGGTCTGCTGGAGTTCATTTTGTAAGGCTCTGGCAGTGCTCATCCTGCTCCTCCTTGCACAAAAGGAGATAACGGTCCTGCTGAGAGGTTAGGGACTTTCGATGGCCTTGTCGAACTCTCCTGTAGTAACTCGCCTGTTTCTTGCAATCTCATCTGTACCATAAAACTGTGCCTCAGAGACAGCAAACCTTCTGGTAATGATACATATTGATGTGCAATCCTGCAGAAGTTGGACTACCTGTGCAACCTCTGTAGGGTCCAGGTACTAGTAGTGGCACTGACCCAAGCCAACTGCAAAACTAGTGAAAAATCAGTCAGAAAAGATGAGGACAGACAAAACTCCACCTATTTAACCATTCCTGTTTTAGAGGTCGACTCATTGTTGCTCATCTAGTGCACTGGTTCAACACCAAAGCAACTAAAACTGATTAACACCCCTCTGCTACTTAACTGACCAGATCAATATTCCAGAAGGTGATTGAGTTGATGCTATACTCCAATTAAAAAGTGTTTCAGTAATTTTTTTTGAGTAGTGTATAAATGAGCTCTGTCCTGATTGGCTGCCCTGTGTTGGCAACTCATTCAAGGCTTATCAAGGCTGAAACAATTCCATGTGAATGGGAGGAGCCAAATTACAGGTATTAGGCAGGTGTATGTCAAATTGTAACTTTTCTTGTTACACAAGACGGTGCCCTTCAGTAGGACAGAAACAGTGCTCAGTTCTATGTTTTTGCGACTCGAACATCAGGATTGAATCCAAAAAGTAGCACTTATTATAACTGAAGATAATGTTTATTTGAAGGAGAACCTTCAAATTACAGAACAAAATAGCCTGAAATAAACAGTTTGAGTAGGAAAAAGTTTCAGCTTTCATGTTTGTGGATCTTAGAAAAGAAGAAAAAGAAGCTCTGAATGGATGGACTACATAATGTACCTGCTTTGGCTTTGCAGAATGTCCACAGACTATGAGAAAAAAAGTTATTTTCTGTACTTTAGCATTCAGAATCAGTCAGAATGGAAGAAGATGGAGCTCAGAAAGGCCGTATAACTTTAAGTCATCTGCAGTTGTCTTCATGGAATGAGTGGTTTAGGTCAACTGAGTCAGAGGTAATATTGTGATAGTTAAAAATGCTGGAACTGATCTCACTGATTCACTTTGATGGCTTTTAATTAGGAAAATAATGTAACATTTGTATTTATTTCACACCAAACAAAAGTAGAGTTTTATTTGACTTACTGTGAAGTTTTAAAATTAATAAAATCTCAAACTTCAGACAGCAGCAGCGCTGATAGAAGACTGATCTTGGATCAGATTCCTCCATATTTATGATACTCATCACTAAAAATGATTCTAGATCAGCACTTCCCAAACCATCAACATTGGGCTTTGCAAAAGAGGGACATTTACCTTCTAAATAGTCTTATTGATGCCTCATTGCATGCCCAAAGTAACAAGGATTTAATGCAGATCTTTCTGTTCTTGTCATCTTGAAAAATTGCACAGTGGTCATCATCTACATCAGAGTTGTCAAACTTCAGTCCTGAAGGGCACAGTTTGATCATTTGTCTGCTCTGACACTACAATTAAACCTGGTAATTACCTGCTGAGTTGAATCAGGTGTGTTCAGGAAGAACTGTGCAGAATTCTGGCCCTCTAGGACTGGAGTTTGATATCCCTGATCTACATCCGTTAGAATTTCTGGACTTTTTCCGCTGCCCTTTCTTAAAAGCCTGAAGGCATCTTTTATCATTGTCCAGGCTTAACATCCATTTGTTGCTACTGGCCAGACCAAGGCTTTCATTAATCATATGATAGCTTGGTGATGGTTTTAAAGGACTAGCTTTTCCATATCCTTGTTAATTTGACCATCACTGTCATGCCCATTGCCAGTCTTGACTTCACCAGCACACTCACAGCACAGCTTACAGCAAGTCATACTTTGTTCTAAACCACATTCATTGGTTTAGGAGGTCTTCAGCATGATCTGCATGATGTTTAAAAAGTTTGAGAGGTTTAGTTGATGGATTTTTATAGAAACCATTTTTTATATGGATTTATATGCATTTAGTTGATGGATTTTTATAGAAACAAACCTATTTGTGAAACATGCTGGTAGCTGGTCTGTGATTCAGTTTCAGATATAACTGAACATGGGAGTTATATGCAGCATTTCCAGTTCATTGTTGACCTACAATTTTAATGCCATCAGCAGGGGGCACTCTGGCCACTTTCCTTTCTCTTTGAGACATTTATATTATTTAAATTAAGATGACTGCTTGCTTATATTCCACAGAAGAAACTTTACAGAGGTTGTGCATCCTGAATGAGAAGCAATCTGGTTAAAAGCTGGCTGGAAGCAGCCATTAGAGCAAATTTATTTCTGCTCAAGTAAATAAACAACCTGGCATCTCTCCCTGACTCTGTCTTGCTTTCTTTCCAAAATTAAGACTGGTGTTTCAGTGGAGCAATTCATTAGCATGCCTGATTAACAAGATTCACTCTCGTTAATGAAAAGAAATTCACTTGGGTGTAAGCAGAAAGGAAATAACTCGCTATACAGAAAGGGAATGTTGAGAAATTTCCAGAACAGATGAACTAATTGAATTGCTCGAGATGATTCCTTGAGAGTTACTGCCTTCATCAAATTCCATCATGAAATAAAGTGATTTGAACTCACACACTGATCCAAAATGAGTCATTTGCATTCTTTCCCAGTCTGGGTGACACATAAATCAGTCAAACAAATTCATGTTCATTCAAATCTCATTACGTTAATGCGAAGCCAAATTTAAACTTGATCCATTTGTGACACATTACTCTCCAGACTTGACATTAATATTTCATTTTGCACAAGTTTAAAAACTTTTCTAGCACTCTGAGCCTCTCTGAACACTTTTTGGGTCATTTCCTGATCCACATTTGTCATTTCTGTTCATCACCAAAACTTTACTCAGAGCTCATTCAGATCGTATTGAAGGTCTCACTAGTGAATGTGGTTTAAGACACAGTAGGATTATTTTAAAGAATTACAAAAATTGGGCGCTCTGTGTGGCTCAGCAGATTACGGCAGCCCTGAAACAGCAAAATTTGCTGTGCTTTCTCTGGATGGGTATGTGGGGCTCTTTCCACATCATGTCTACTGTAACGCTGGCTGCAACCAAGGGTAGAGCTACACCAACAACTATGCTGACCTTGGATGTCTGTGCATCAAGTTTTTGCTCAGTCCTTACTGGGTGCCTATACCAATTCATCTCAATTAGAATACAGAAAAAGTTTATTGTTTAATTCAAGAAGGAGAACCATCATTTGATGTTCAGTACATATAAAATTAAAAGAAAAAAAAGCCTTATTTGTTTTAAAGTTGATCAGTATGGATTATATTTAAGGAAGTCTAGAATCCAGAAAATCTAATTGTTGGAATTTCATTTCAGGCTTGAGTAAATTATTCAAACAGTATCAACATTAAAAACAAAAATAAATTAATAAAAAAAAGATTGAAATGTCACTTTATGTGGAATGAATAAAATATTAACACAATGTGCTTTGTAACAGTCATGTTTTAGAGAGCAAATCCCTGCCTTTTACAAAATTTCCCAGAACTTATGATGTAACAATGTTCCCCTCATGAATCAGTGCATAAAATACTTAACAGTCTCTACTGGTACTGAAATATAGGTACAGACAGCAGAAGAAAAATACTCTGCCCTAAATCAAATCAGTCTGAGGTCTAAACTGGATTTTATTTGAAATAAGTTAGTCATTTATTTACAGTAACAGTTGGTTATATCAGGTGACAACTGAGGTCTAGTGTTTGTTAGAAATTTGCAATCCAAACAGGTCCTGACTGGACAGTCGTCCAACCTCGCTTTACACAGCATGTTTTGGGGAAAGTGGTAAGAAAGGAAATTGCCATTAACCTCTTGATTTAAAAAATTTAAAACCATGTATACTAGCATGGCTTCACATTAGTCTTCTTAACTTGTACATAGAGCTGGAGAACATTGGGTTCTGCTTACTGAAAATGAATGCAGATGTGAACAAGCAAATTAGGAACGTTACTGATAGACAGGGTGTGTTTAGTATGAGATTTCTGGACAGTGCTTGTGTATAGACAGCTGAAAGTTGTTTTTTTAATTTTATTTGCAATATTTGTTCCTCTCAACTAATTGATTTTGATGAGTCAGAATGATACTTCTCCACAAAACAGTTACAGCAATCATGCACCCTGTCATATTTACATATTTTTACACTTACCGCAGATGTACTCAAACTTTGTAGTCAAATTTTGTGTTCACTAGTGTGTGTGTGTTTCATTACACAGATGGGTTAAATGTGGAGATCAAATTCTGTTGTGAGTCATCACCTTGGCAAAAAGTCACTTAATCTCCCAGCTGTTCCTGTAAAATTACATCACCAAAATGTCTCAAAAGCCACATCCTGATCTCACACTAGTCATGTGATAATAATATTGTCTTCTGCTGTACTCATAATAAATACCAGTATCAGCCAGCAAGTATTACATGTACTCATTCATATTTAGAAGTAACACTAAGTTCTGAGAAATCTGGGCTGTAAAAAAATTGCAAATTGGGGCTGTTTTATAAAGTGTTACTAAAGGAATCACAATATTCTAATTTTTTGAGATGCACAAGTATATAGTGCCAAAAGATGTTCTACTCACCCATTAAATTTAATACTCTTCATAAAGACATTAACTTCTGAAGATTCCCCCACCCGCACCCACCACATTCACAAATGTGCTGCTCCAGATACTTAATCTTCTATGGTAGAAGAGTGAGGCAGTACAATGTCACCACTTTTAGCTCACTTGCTAGGTTAGGCTTTAGTACAGCTGTTTACTCTCCAACAGTAGTGCATATTTCACTAGTTTTTAAAGAACTGAGGGTTACAAATGTAATATTAATACATTATCCAGAAAGAACAGATCCATTTAAAAACCAAGATACAAGCAGAAGGTGCACAATTTATTTTACTACTCAAGTCTCTGTTTTTGATCACTTTACACAACTTGTATCCTCCTTTGTTAAACAGATGTGGAGATAAGAAACTCCACTCATTCTGTGCCTGTGATCATCTTAATGAAGCTCCATTTCCTACAGTATGTCTTAAAATTAACTGATACGAGACAGACAAAAAAAACACATTTACGCTGACTGAATAAGTTCGAGACGTTACTTAAAAAAAAAAAAAAAAAAAAAAACTTTGTTAGGATGGTCCAGGGTATGCATAATGTTTTGTATAATTTTTTTTCTGTCCTCCCACCCTTCCATTTGATGCAACTACTGTGGAAATGTAAAAGTGTCATTTTTGATCAAGATAAGTAAATATTTGGGTTATGCTCAATCAAATTAAATCAAATTTATTGTAAATGTAACTTTTAATAACAGAAGACTGTAAGCAATGTTTTTTAGTTTTTCTTCAGTTTACTTACTGTAACCTCAACATTTACTGACTTTTTCTATTTTTATGCTTTGCTGTTAAATATCCATTGCATCTCACACTTTGAATTACAGCCCAAGTGTTTTTTATGCTTTTAATGACTCACATACTCAGTCAGTCATAGTGAGCATCACAGCCAGGGGTGTAGCACCAAATTCTGGGCCCTATGCACAAAGAGTGCCCAGGGCCCCGCCCCCTATTATTAAATTTTTTTTTTATATATATATTTAAAGGAAAATAAAATTCCAGACTCCTCAAGGGCCCTCTCCACACTTGGGGCCCTGGTAACTCAGTGTCACTTTCCCCCCCACTACAATGCCCTGATCACAGCTCTACTCAACAGTTTAGTTTGTAATAAAATGGTTTGTTGTTGGTATCTGTACTTTTTGTTATGATGTCTGTATAAACTGGTAATAATCGCTTGTATGAGAAACTTGCATTGAGCCTAAATACTTTAAAGATTTTTTGGAAGTCAAAAATTTTGGACCACCCTACTCTACATCACTTTAACCCACACAGAGCAGACCTGTACATGGGGCAGTTTCCAAAAAAATATACTTGTTTTTGCTTTAGGAATGTATATTGTTTATAAATACCACAAATTCTACCAGGTCATACAAATGTAATGAAATAATATTTTAAAGAGTTAAATGACAGATACAGTTTTTCCATTATACCCCTAATACACAAAATGCATATGTATTGCCTGAACTGAGACTCTAACAGTAGACTCGGTGGAGCTATAGACATTCTACAGCATTTCAGAAAAATAAATGACCAAACTGCAGTCTGTTCTAAGTGTGAAATGATTTTAGACTGAAAGTAAACACAAGAATTGAGCTGATAAGGCCAGCTTTGAAGCCTCATACACAGAAAATATATTCAGACATTTCTATCCAAACTGCTCAAGTTTTCTGAAAGAAAAAGCAGCAAATGAAGTAAGCCTGAACAAAGGCAGTCTGAATACAAACTTTAAGTTCCCTTTAATTAGTTTAATTTGTGCAAGTCTAATCAATCCAGCTTAATTGAAGTCTGCTGAGATACGACATTCAAGCTAAATTGGCTGCTCTAAACAGTAATAGAACTGGAACAATAAAACCAGCATAAAAGAACTAAAAAAGAAACATAACTGAAGTTCCTCCCATTTTCCTTACAGCCAAACCTTCCATCTTTCTATATAGAACATTTTCATTGAATATAGAAAACAATGAATGGAGACTACATGTATAAGAGTACAATTGAGTATGGGATTAGAAACTGAAGGTTTTACTAGGAACTGTTTGGTTTTTCATGGACTAAGGTACCTGGATGATCTGAAATTGGTTCTTCGTCCTGTCACACTAGGTAGAACCTTTAAAATTATGTCCAGGATTGTGTCTTTTAAGTGCCTTTTAAGCACTTTTAAGCCTTTTAAGCACTTGGTGCCCAATCCTGGCCCTGGATATCTAACATCCTAGACAGTTCAGGTCCACAATTCAGATGCCAATGATGGTCTTCATTACCTGTAGTACCTCAACTGTGTTGGATTACAGCTGGAGCTAGACTCTGCAAAGGTCTCCAGGACCAGGATTTGCACCTCTGCCCTAGAAGGTCTTCCAGAAAACATTAATTTTTACATTGTATGTGTGATTGTGCTATAGCCTCAAAGTGCATCTATTTTCAACAAGATAACATTTAGCAGCTTAAATATTCAGCAAACACACTAGGACAGTTAGCACATGTGTGCAAAGTGGTGGGCATCCCTATCCACAGCAAACAAAGAACAGTTGAGGATTATATGCTTTGCTCTAGGACACTTCTGTCATGTTTTGTCAGGGGATCAAATCAGCGACAAGACAGGTAGCAAGACCAGGACCCATTCCTTACAGCAATAAACCTACAGTTCATTATCTCTCATAATCAGTCACAACTGCAGCATTAGACCTGTCTAAATGAAGGAACAAGCTGGGATACAAAGTATGTTTTTTATTATTATTATTAAAAACTGTGAGATCTGAGCATTAGAGAAAAGTAGATACAGGACAAATGGAGCTTGAAATGCTCACTGCTTGACTTTTTACCTGAAGGCACAAGAGAGCTTTCAGATTTGAAGTTTTGCTGCAATAAATGGAAGCTAAGGCACCTTAAATAGATTAAAGTGTCACTTAGCCAAGGCTACTGCAGCTGGACATTAGGTCTAGGGATAGTCTCAATGGAAACTTCTGATGAAATTTCAAAACAAATTCCCATTAGGTATTATTTGTATTAAATGAATAAAGTTTTGACATCTATAATGCCTATTTCAAGTAATAAAGTTCAAAATCTACTTACCGTTGATGTGCTTCCATTTAGGATAAGGCCAAATTGAACTTTCAGGTGCTTTTGGTTCACCAGTTCTCAACATTTTTATTCTCAATGTATTTTAGCTGCTGGGTTAGTGGTTTTATATCCACAGTGTTTAGAACTTTAGCTGCTGGGTTAGTGCTTTTATATCTACAGTGTTTAGTACTTTAGCTGCTAGGTTAGTGGTTTTATATCTACAGTGTTTAGTACTTTAGTTGCTGGGTTAGTGGTTTTATATCTACAGTGTTTAGTACTTTAGCTGCTGGGTTAGTGGTTTTATATCTACAGTGTTTAGTACTTTAGCTGCTGGGTTAGTGCTTTTATATCTACAGTGTTTAGTACTTTAGCTGCTAGGTTAGTGGTTTTATATCTACAGTGTTTATTACTTTAGCTGCTAGGTTAGTGGTTTTATATCTACAGTGTTTAGTACTTTAGCTGCTGGGTTAGTGGTTTTATATCTACAGTGTTTAGTACTTTAGCTGCTGGGTTAGTGATTTTATATCCAGAGTGTTTAGTAGTTTTATGTGCTGAGTTAGTGGTTTTATATCCACAGTGTTTAGTACTTTAGCTGCTGAGTTAGTGGTTTTATATATACAGTGTTTAGTACTTTAGCTGCTGAGTTAGTGGTTTTATATATACAGTGTTTAGTACTTTAGCTGCTGGGTTAGTGGTTTTATATCTACAGTGTTTAGTACTTTAGCTGCTGGGTTGGTAGTTTTATATCCACAGTGTTTGGTATTTT
>BRDA01061317.1:0-10616 GCA_036984385.1 Crenuchus spilurus | reverse complement strand
TAACTTAATTATTACTATTTTAATCATTAATTTGATAATTTATTGTTCAGAAAGTCTATTGAATGGGGGGGGTGAGGAAAGATCATTTAAATGTGCTCTCTCTCTCTCTCTCTCTCTCTCTCTCTCTCTCTCTGTCCTCCACATCTGCTGACATGTTTTCATTGTCAAAAAAGTATTTGAGCCTTGTCATAAAATACTGAAATGCTTCAAAAAGAAGGTTAGATTATGCCTACTCTACAGAATACAGAGCATGACAGAAGCATGGAGGTTTGTTTACATTGCTGTTGTCTCTGAAACAGCAGTACAGTCCTGAGAATCACTGAGAATGAGAGTTTTTCAACTTTAAAAAGGAACAAAGTAGTAGAGTCAGACTATACTCTTCACTTAATGAAAAATAATACAAATTAATAATTTACATTTACATTTGAGGCATTTAGCAGATGCTTTTATCCAAAGCGACTTACAATTGGGGGTTAGGTGCCTTGCTCAAGGGCACTTCAGTCGTGACCTGCCCAGGGATCAAACCAGCAACCTTCAGGTCACTAGACCAGATCCTTAACCACTAGGCCACGGCTGCCCCCCTTTTAACTGTTAGAGCTGTGAGAACTTGAAATCCTCCACTGACCCACCACCCAAAGAATGGTTTTAGCAACTACTTACGCAATAAAGTGCTTTTTGACCAGTTCTAGTCCAGGACTCAGCCAAGTCATCTGAATATTCAGGATGGAGTATTTTACAGATGCTTCATTGTGGACTAGGCTCAGGCAGTCAGACTGAGAAGAGATCCAGATTTTTTTTTTTTTTTTTTAAGAAAATTCTGCATGTTTCTCTCAGAGAAGTTTGAATTTAACATAAACAGCTCTGTCTCCTTCATTCAACCTCTCTCTTTTATTGGTAGTCCATGTATCCCTACATCTCTCTCTCTCTCTCTCTCTCTCTCTCTTTCCCTCCCTCCCCCTCTATTTCATGGTCGATTGTAAACCTGCTGCTATTTTTTGCCCCTAATTTAATCTCCAAGGTTACCTGTTGTAACTTAAGTGGTTGGCCTGTTTTATTGAGAAGACACACAGACGTAAATCATCCACTTTGCATCTCTCTCTCTATCTCTCTTTCTCTCTCTCTCTCTCTGTCTCTCTCTCTGCCATTGTTCTTTGTTTTATGGTTACAGAGGGCAGACAGGTAGTACTGCTGCTGCTTCCTAATACATACTGCAGAGAGAGAGAGATGGATAGGACGAGTGATGGAGAGGGAGAGAGGGAGAGAGACAGCGTGATGGAGAGGGAGGGAGAGAGAGAGAGAGAGAGAGAGGCTGAGAGATGGAGTAGAAAATAGACAGAGAGAGGAAGACAGATAGAGAAAGAGAAGGAAACAAAGAGAGACACACACAGAGAGAGAAAGAGTGAGAAAAAGAGAGAAAAATTGAAAAAGTGAGAAATGGTGAAAGTGACACTTTCCCCAGTGTGCTTACATGGGAATTTGACCTCCACATTTAACCCATCTGGGCAGTGAAACACACACATACACACACTGGCTTTTTTAAGTTCTCAACAAAAAGAAAGAAAGAAAAAAATTCTACCAAATGATTGAAAAGGCACTTTATAGTCAAATTAAAACATAAACCACAAATAATAAATAAATGAATTGTAATAACATCCTAACTTTGTTACCTTTGTACTTTGCACACTTCTATTTTGACTCACCCTTTGGACAGAGGTTGCACTGGCCCTGCTTATCACTGTAAAGTCGCATGTATACACAATTCTCATCTGTGGTGGTGAGGATGATGCTTTTCGGCCAACCTTGGATGTCTTCTTGACTTGTTTCAGTGTGTGGGCAACTGCTAGCAAAACCTTTTGAGAGGCATTGGTTTCTCATTCAGTAGGTCACAAAGTCTCTGATAGACCAGCCATGAGTTTGAAATGCACAGGTGAAGGATGTGTCCAAACAGAAGAAAGTACCATTGCATTGTCTTGGCAGGGGTCTTGTATACGTGTACCAGCATGTCAGACAGATCAATGTCTCCCATATGCTAATTAAAGGCATGAACAAGTGACGGACAAAGGACAGCAATCCTTTGCATGGTCAACTTTGCTCCACTGTGTGAAGATGATGGATGTTCACTACAACCACCTCACCCTAAGCTCCCCAAATCATACCAAAAATACTGGATGGAGCAGAGAACACAATTCCACTGTTCCACAGCTCAGTGCTGGGAGACTTTATACACTTCGAAGCCCATGTCTGACATTAGACATGGTGCCAATATATTCATGTACATGTGCTCCAGAGAGTCTTATTCTCCTGGCAGTACTTCTCTAAAGGGACTAGACAAGCTATCTGTGTGTGCATTTGAACGTTACACTTATAAATAGCTGCTGAATGCATTCATTAGAATGGGTGTTCACAAACATTTGGACATGTAGTGTAAGACAATGAAGAAAACAAAAGGAGATGTAACAGTAAACAAATCTAAAATGAAATGGAAAGAAATCAAGCTTTGTAAGTATCAGTGCCTGAGAGACAGTGTTTTGGAAAGATTTACTGACTGAACTTGTGGGCTATAGAAGGCGTTTTGTGGGCTGTGGATCTACAGATATTTTTGTAGGAGAAGATACAAAAATATCTACCTGCTGCGGTGCGGAGAGAAAAGTCAGAAAATCAATCAGCCAAACCACTCAGGCTGGATCAGTTTCTCCACAGCAGAGCACTGAGAAGACAATTATACAGTGTAGATCCACCACCTTGCTCAATTTAGCTTCAACCTTAATCTAACTCACCTGATCCAGGTAATGAAAATGTTCATGGTCATCTGAATATCACAGCCAGCTGGCTTGTCCAGGAAGCTTGATCTCCAGAACCAGGACTGGACACTCCTTCTGTATAGAATCAAACATTGGTCCATAAGATCTTGCAGTCATTTTGGTCTTCAGTGTTCAAGGAATGTGATCAGATGTTCATTTATTTATGAATCATGTTTAAAGTAAGTACATTCTGAGAAAAATAAGCCTCAGTAATCTCACTTCTTTTGAATTTTAGCACAGATCTAAGTAAAGTCTTCTATAATGCTCAGATAATAATTTACTGAAAACAGGAATCTGAACTAAACCAGTTCTCATCTTAGAAGACTAAGAGTCTTCTCTGTACTGCTGGTGTGAATGACTGTTATGGGCCTAATATGGGCATCATATTTATTTTAAAGTATTTCAAAAGAATCTTCAAGAAATCTCCTGAGATGACAAAGAGCAACTTTTGAGCAATACAATTTCCTTCTGCTGAATTCACTCATATGAATGGTGTCTTATTTTTGTCTTCACAGTGGATGCACAAAGGATCCTAGCCAGTGCTGTTCAGTTTGGACTTCACCAAACCTTTTACAGCACAGCTGCTGAAATCAGATCAGTTCTGCCCTGAGGCAGTGAAGGTGAAGTGCATCCTGTATTATGCACTGACTGGAAAATACTACTAAGTGCTTCCACAGAAGTGAGGGAAGCTCATTAATTACAATATAAAATAATTAACAACGCACTGCAGAATGTGATATCTTGGTAGGTGAAATCACTTTATTTCTTGTTTTCAAATATTTCAAATTTTTACCTCAATGGGTGCTTGGAGACAAGATGTACAGTAAGTGTGAGTGTTTTTATTTCAGTCCAGTGTCCATAAGAGTTTGTGGTGAGCAGCAGGGAAAAGAATACCAAAGAAAACATACTCTAGAAAACAAAGAGAAGGGAACAAACCATGAAACAGAGGGACAGGAACATGAGCGGAAAGGAAAATTCAGGAGCAGGAAGTGGAACAGAACTTTGAGCTAGAAGAGAAACTACTGAACCAGAACATCAGACATAACACAAACTCACAATGCAGGACAAACACAAAACTCAAACACAGCTCTAAATACAAGACCTGGAAACGAGGCACAGCTGGAGACAAAGATGAAAAGGTGGAGAAGCAAACAGATCACAGTTGAGGGATGTCACAAAAGGGCAGAGCTGGGACAAGCGAGATAGCCAAAAATATAGCAGGGAAAAGATTATGGGGGAGGGATGTTCCAGAAAGCAGGATTTCTCTTCATGCACTTGTCTTCTGATGTATCAGGATACATCTTCAGTGATGTTCCTGAAATGATCAATTGTTTCAGGCTTTTTAACATCATACACCCTGCTCCAAACAGGGCTTATCAGACCCTAGCTATTTTATCCAGATGGCTGACTACTTTTGATTCCATCCCATATAGTAATTAAAGGTTGGCCCAAATATGGCCCACATATGGCCTTGAATGATGGTGTCTGCCTGCCTTAACTTTTCTCTAATGTATAGTCACTATTAGATGGGCCAGATGTTGGGTGTGTTGTGGGCCTTATCTGGACCAAATGACCTCCAGGGGAATTAACATTTGGCCCATGTCTGACCCATAACACATGCCTTAACTTAAGTCAAGCCTGGCTCATGACATTTGGCCCATATCTGGCCTACAAAATACTTGCCATTGGCAGTGCAATAACCAGAATTGGCACAGTTTAGGCCCAAATATGTGTTATATGGGATAGCCCATGGTAAAGCTACAAGAGAGGTGTTTCTGATAAAGTGGACAGTGAGGGGAGGAGTGGACACTGTTTGGAGCTACATGAGCAAATTTTTAGATAAAGACAGAGAGTGAGTGGATTTACAGTACTTGAGAGGGATTTCTGATAAATTGGACAGTGGGAGGAGCTGCTAGAGAAGGGTTTTGATAAAGTGGAAAGTGGGTGGAGCTACAATAAATGATTTCCTGATAAAGTAGGAAGTGGGTGGAGCTACAAGAGCAGATTTTCTGATAAAGATAGACAGTAGGTGGAGCTACAAGAAATGATTTTCCAATTCAGTTAACAGTGGGTGGAGCTACAAAAGAGGATATTCTGATAAAATGGACAGTGAATGCAGATCAGTATTTATATGTAATAAGCCACATTTGTGCTAAACATAGAGTGATCTGGTAAGTAGAACCTAAACATCAGTTAATAAAAGCAAATTATTCATCAATTTTTCAGTATGTTTGCTTGTTTTTATTAATTATTGATAATGTCTAACCTTTTCCGCTGGCAGGCTGTGACAGTGTCAGCGTCAGTCTAACAGAATTACAGCTGTCATTTATTCTAACAATAAGCTTATACTAGGGTGCAATTATCAGCTACAATCTACCCAAACAAAAGATGAATTATTCAAAAGTAAATACATTCTGAGGTTTGAAAAGTGTCATGCATTATTGAGAGGCAAACAAAACTAAAAGTCATGTGCTTGGATCAGGCTTTTTGCACTGGATTAATTATAGATGGTATTGTCCATAAGTAACCTTTAGAAGCCATGAAATATTGATTTGTAAACGGGAAAGGGAGGCTTGCTAAGGCCAGAGACACTGCCTTGATTTCTGAAGTGCTAAAAGCTGGGAACACTTAACACATATAGAGATATAACTTCTCATAGTGACTAAAGATACATTTTAGGGGTGGCACCATTAGGGGTGGGATTTTGTCTGCTCACTTTCTAAATGTTTCAATCCTGGCTGCAAATGTTTTTTGAATGTGGAAGGAAAGTTTGTCTGCTCTCTAGTCAGACTGTTTTACTACCATGGAGATTTTGCCATTACATTTCACTGGACAATTTTTCTATAACAATGTAAGACCTTTTATTTTGTAGGTGCAACATTCAAGCCACACCCAACCTTTCCCATCCCCATACACCCAAATCACCCCCCCACCCCATGCCTGGCCAGGGTGTCCCTTATTTCAAGATCTGAAAGGTGGCAACCCTAGTGGGTGGAGCTACAAGAGAGAAGTTTCCCATAAAATATGGAGTAGGTAAAGATAAAAGAGAGGCGTATCTGATAATGTGAACTCTTTTTCTCAGGCTAAAGACTTAGTTAGCATGCTAGCTAAGCTAGCTCCTTTGTCGTAGTTAGCACAATGTTTAACAGTTGATAGATTATTGGTTTGATCGCATTTGGGAACTCATCTTCCTTTTGCTTTGAAATAACACATGACGAAGTGGCACAAAAGCAACTTAAATGTAGAAGTAATCTGTGAAAAACATTCCACATAAACAATTCTGGGAGAAAACAAGTCTGAGACTTTGTAAGCATTACAAACTAAACAGTTCCAATGTGGAAAATTCATTATAACGGTTACAATCCATGTTTAGAACTGTTCCTCTCTGCAGTGGCCTTACTATCAGATGTTGAGTTTAGAGATTCTTACAGTCCTCACTGATATTTCAGAAACATCAGGCACAGATATACACCATGGCTATGAGACTATAATCCCAGACCTTTTTTTCATTATGACTGGGTCTTCAATTAATGCCAAAATAACACTATGAGGTTCCTTACTTGAATGTAGGATGTTCACCTAAAACTTGAAAACCAAGCTTAGGAAACCACTTCACCTCATTTCAGCTTATGAAGAGTTTGTTTTTAAAGATGCTCAGCACAAACAGTAGGAAAGAAGACTAACTCTTTCACCACAATGCTAAACCAGTAAGAATTCGACTTCCACTGACTGGAACGACTCCAACGACTATCCTATTGTTGCAGTGAACACACACATACACACACTAGTGAGCATGCACATACTAGTATGCTGTGAACACATATGCCTAGAATGGTGGGCAGCCCCACAATCCACACCACCTGGGGAGTAGTTGGGAATCAGATGCCTTGCTCAAGGGCACTTCATGCCTGTCCTGCTTCTTCAGAGAGGTTGAACCTTTCAATCTCAAGCTTGCTTCTGTAACCTCTACTGCTGCCCGCATCCAAAAGAGCAAGCTTCTCTCCTGTCTCCTGATTTAAAAAATCTATGTAATATTAAGTCCTCTTAGACAAGACATAATACATATTACACTGACAGGAACAGATATTACACTTAGCCTTAGACCAAGCAGCACTGCTGGTTTTAAACAAGGTACACATGCAAACTCCTGTTGGAGCTGTTCTTTGATGCAGGACTTGACCACTGGGAAATGACTGTGCCTAAAGTCAGTGAAAAACAGATTTTTAAAAATGCCTTTATGATGACATGATGATGATGAATGTGTACTATACTGATTAGCCTGCATTCTGAACAGCCATAAATCTATATTTTATGAGTTATACCTCAGATTCTGATTTATGTTTGTCCAAATGTGAGATTTATTACAAATTATGGAGGCACACAGGGCTATGGAGAGTACAGGATGCCCTTATCATTGAAGATTTTACAGCATTTCAAAATATGCCAGTTTATATATTGAAACTAAGCTGCAAAACTGCTTTGAATTTAGTGTTTTTGTGATGTCACAATCAAAACAAATTTACTGACTTTTGACTCTGGTGCATGTTTCTGCAAGGAAGTAACAAGCTGATTGACCAGTCACAATACTACTGTTTTAGAATGACAAACAGATGGAAACAATCTAAAAATTGGAGCCACCAGGCATAAACAATAGCTCAAATGGAAGAGTTTAGTGCTATACTTGGAAAAGCAGGCTTTGTAGTCAGACCTTTTCTGAGAAAAAGACAATAAATTCAGACAATATTATGAAGAAAAATCAGCAAGAAAGCAACAAGAACTCTGAAAAGCTCAGTTTCCTCACTATCTTAAAATATTCATTTAAGCCAGGCTTATTCTCTGTATTCAGTGGTCTTTCAAGATTGACACATGTTAAAATGTTAAAGACAAGGAGGGTAATAGGGTTCAGGTGTCTGCTTTTTTCCCAGACAATTGAACCAAATACAGCCAAATTAAGGCACTCATGAGTATTCATGGCAATGATATGTGTATTTTGGCCCAAAACAGGCCTGGCTGTAGCAGTAATACATAAGGTTTGTCATGACATTTAGACTCTAGACCACATGTGGCCCAAAAACAACCTCCCATTCTACAAGTATTCAAATGGTATACTCCATTTTTTTTTGGGCCAACACTGGACCAGGTTTGGCCAGCCAAATGTATCATTTCTAAACTATGGTCTAATTTGTGTTACGTTGAGGCTGTGTTCTAGCACCTGGATTTGGACAAAGTTGTCGCCTTCATTCCACTGTGGTATAGGTGTGCGCATGTAAGTGTTGTTGTTTAGGCGGTTGGCGGTGGGGGAGGGGCGTGGAAGGGGATTATTGTTATTAATTATTAATAAATATTAATACATTACTTAGAAGTTATGATTTAGATGTATTAATAATGTATAGTCACTATTAATAATATACTAATAATAATGATTGTGTTATTAATAATAATAAAATAATAGAATTAATATTAATCATTAATAAAATATTAATGCATTATTACATATTACTATAAAATATTAATAAACTGTTAAAAGCATGTAGCATAAAATGATCAACCAGTTCTGTGTTTCACCTTATAATTAATAGAAAAATTCAAATGAATAATGAACAGAACTTTAGAATTGTTAAATTATGTACATTATGTATGTATGTAAAATTAATTTTCATAATATATTATATTGTAAAGTATCCCCAGAAAGATCCTTACATACCTATTTGCAGTATATTATTTACCACTGATTTAGCTTTGCCAAATTGAAATAGGCTAACATAGACTAACACTACCTTCTATTGTGTAGTTGAAGTTTTTAAAAAGTAATTCTGAATGCTATAATACCTTTTAATATCACTGGTCATATCTCTCAGTGCCCAGATTTGTTTTCATGATGTAATATCCTCTGTACCACAACACCTTCTACTCTTTTGGTCTACAGGAGGATATCAAACCAATGAACCAAGTCACCTTACAGGTGTAAAAAATGTTAATAGACTCCCTAGGCATAAATATGAACCTCACCTCTGGTCACCATCCAGACTCCAAAGGGCAGAGAGTAAGCCTGTGGGCAAAGAATTGTTATTAGCAGATTTTGCTGTGATACAGCACAAAATTTTTTTAACAAGTTGCCCCCAGGCATGTTACAATATCAAATCTAGACCTATGGGATGAGATTAGACCAGACTGCACTGGTTTACACCAGACTAAAGGTTGATTCATACCTCTGCATATGAATCTTTACAAATATGATGTACCATATACACTTGTTCACATCGGAGTTGCCATGGGTGTAAGTTTGCTTTGAAAAGTTCTGGAGGCAAACATTAGGATTGGCTGGGTTCATTTCAGCTGACCCTCAAACTTGCATTCCTTTTAAGCATGACAATATGCATTTGAATATGAAATCATTCGCAATCTCTAAAAATGAATTATAGAATAACCAAATAAATAAAACTGTAAAAGCAAAGTTACCTTCATGCCAATATGAAGCATTTCAAAAACTGCATGAGTTTGTATTCGTTAAAATGTTAAAAGTTAAAAAATTAAAAGTGCAGCAAAAGGAGTCATACAGGGCTAAAACTGTAAACAAAGAAATGATGTGTCACTAATGCACACTTTGTAAATGACTATTGAGTTAACCTATAACTTATTGCAGTACAGGTGCACCTTAAAAAATTTAAATATCTTCAAAAAGTTAATTTATGTCAGTAATTCAATTCAAAACATGAAACTCAAATCGTGACACTCAACAGAGTGTCTATCTCAAGTGTTTATTTCTTTTAATGTTGATGATTATGGCCTACAGCCAATGAAAACCCAAAAGTCAGTATCTCAAAAAAATGTGAATATTATATTTATAATATATAATAAAATATAAAATTAAAATTGTAAAATTATGATATTTAATATAATATTATAAGCCTTTCAGAAAAAAAAAGATTTTTAATAAATAAATGTTGGCCCACTGAAAAGTATGTACAGTATCTGCACTGAGTACTTTGTTGGGGCTCTTTTTGCATGAATTACTGCATCAGTGTGGTGTGGCAGGGAGGTGATCAGCCTGTGGCACTGTTGAGGTGAAATGGAAGCCCAGGTTGCTTTGATAGCGGCCATCAGCTCATCTTCATTGTTGGGTCTAGTGTCTCTCATCTTCCTCTTGACAATAGCTCATAGATGCTCTGTGGAGTTTAGGTCAGGTAAGATTACCTAAGGTAAGCCAAGCATAGTGATACTGTGGTTATTAAACCAGGTATTGGTACTTTTGGCAGTGTGGGCAGGTGCCAAGTCCTGCTGGAAAATGAAATCCTCATCTCCATAAAGCTTGTCAGCAGAGGGAAGCATGAAGTGCTCTAATATGTCCTGGTAGACGGCTGCACTGATTTTGGACTTGAATATAACACAGTGGAACAACACCAGCAGATGACATGGTTCCCCAACCAGATTAAGTTTTTGTTATCTAATATAAAAAAAAAAAAAGAATAAAAATGGGAAAAATAGCTTGTAATTCATTTCATTATAATTCATTGTATATGATATGTATTAATAAAAATAATACCATTTTATAATCTATTTCGTAAAATATAACATTAAATAATGTATAGCCTAAAATGATTATT
Organism: Crenuchus spilurus; assembly: GCA_036984385.1. Lineage (NCBI taxonomy): Eukaryota > Metazoa > Chordata > Actinopteri > Characiformes > Crenuchidae > Crenuchus > Crenuchus spilurus. Next base: position 211 of record BRDA01061317.1, on the reverse strand, counting down.
TATTATTATTAATATTGTATTGTGGTAGTCAAACTACAGGGATTTATGGGAGGTTTCAAGATTGGTGGAAGGACTATTAACAATCTCAGATATGCAGATGACATCGGCTTATTGGCCACAAGAACAACTAGAAGAGCTGGTGAGTCGCACTGAGAAGGCTGCAAAGGAATATAACATGCAGATCAATGCAGCTAAAACAAATGTGATGACG
>BRDA01061316.1:0-15752 GCA_036984385.1 Crenuchus spilurus | reverse complement strand
ACATTCCTTAGCTCTTTGGTTAGTCTTGTCTCACATACACAATAAATAGCATCTTGTAATTAGGGCTGGACAATTCAAACTTTACAACTAGTTACAATATTACAACTAGTTTTCAATAGCAATAAAACTAGTTTTACCACAGGAACACAACTAGTCTTTACAGTTTAGTCTTTACCTTATACAGGACTAAATGACTGTTTTGTCTTTACCTTAGACAGGACTAAATATTTAGTCTTTACCTTAGACAGCACTAAATGACTGTTTAGTCTTTATTTTAGACAGGACTAACAGATTGTTTGGTCTTTACCTTAAACAGGACTAAGTAACTGTTTAGTCTTTACCTCAGACAGGACTAACTGTTTAGTCTTTACCTTAGACAGGACTAAATGACTGTTTAGTCGTTATCTTAGATGGGACTAACTGTTTAGTCTTTATGTTAGGCAGGACTAATTGACTGGTCTGTAGTGATCTGAGAGCTCATATCTTCACTATATCAGATTAGTCTGCTGGTCCTACACCATTAAGTGACTTATAGACCAGTAAAAGAAGCTTAAAATCTATTCTATAACTGGTAGCCAGTATAAGGATTTCAGAATGGTGGTAATGTGTTTTTCTAGTCAGCTGCCTTTTGAATCATCTGAAGCTGTTTAATTGAGTCCAGTTAGGAGACCATTACAATAATCAATCCTATTAGAAATAAAGGCTTGGATGAGATCCTCCAGGTCTGGTTTAGTAAATCTCTGATGTTCTTGATTTGATAAAAGCTGATTTAGAAGTTGCTTTACTATGATACTAAAACTGAATCCAGTAATACATTAAGGATACAATCATTAGAAGCCTAAATTGTGAAAAACCAAACCACAATCTGAGTCCGATCACGTGGAGAAACAACCCGGCGACTTCACAGTCCTGCCTAGCCAGTGAAATAAATTAATTGGATTAGCTGAGTAATATGCGTCATAGATCGATGACTGAGATTGAGTCGGGGCTGTCGCGGTGAACTCTCGGATTGGAGGTTTTTACTAGCGTGGATCTCAGCCAATAAGATAAATGAATAGCTCATATGATTAGATCAAGAGCAAAAAATGATTTGCGAAGCAGCCTGCCTTCCATTACTTCCAGAAGTCCTCGAACCTGGGCTCTGTACTTCGGAGCGGATTTACGGCATCCTACGACCCTGCTGATGTTTTTATCCCACCCTGATTTTCCTTGTGAGTTGTAGCAACAAATCATTCCCACAAATCAGAGCGGATAATTAGTCCAGAGCGCAATCAGAGCTACCCGTTTAATTCTCTTAAAACCACAGTGGCTCAGGGAGGATTTCGGTTTCCTTTTCTTGTTGTTAGTATTGTTTGGATCCGACGCAATTCCCAACTCCCTTTGCTAGCCATCTCCACTGCAGAGTGGTGCCAACAAGAAAGTGGGGAAGAGGGAGGGGGGGGGGGGGCGAGCTCTTTCCATGTGCCTGTGAATCCCATTCAGAGTGCCGAGTGAAAACACTATTCACTGCTCAGATTCCCTTAATAGCAAAGGGCACGCCGCTGAAATCCTAGGAAACAACCTTGATGGAAGAGAGAGAGGCCGGCTCTCAGACTCTCTACATGCTCTCTATGCACTTTATGTGCATCAAGACTCCGCGACAACACAAGACTGAAAAAGCACCACGGAAGTACACGCTAAGCCTGTGATTGTAGCACTTTCCACACCATTCAGTAAACAACCAGCACGGTGCCTGTAATTGTTTTCGAGCCTATCTTGGCTGCACCGGCACTGAGTGACGGTGAGATTGATGACCTGGACGAAGCTCAGGACACGTCAGACCTCAGGCAGGACAGGCCCAGCTCTAAATATAATCAAAAGGAGCAGCCGAACGTCACAGATGTGGATGCAATTCGATGCGACGGCTTGTCAGCTTATTCTGGCGCTTGTTACTGTTATTTTCATGAACAGCTTACTTTTCCCAGTACTACGTTAATTGACAGCCAAATACTGAAAGATACCTGAAATATGACACCTTTTTTTAATTAGCGTGGTTCATAGCTCATGAACGTTGAAAGATTTCAATTCATTAGAATATTTCATTTGGAGTTTGAGTGTGAAAATATGCATTTAAAGCTTGAAATATGTCACTTTAAGCACAAAATAAACATAAAATACATCACAGTTTAACTTTCTGAATGAACACAAATTAACTTTTTTCATGACATCCACATTTTTGGAGATGCAATGTTCCATTGCCTGCTTTTGTCATTCTGGACTTGAGTTATGAAGAAGGTTGCTGGCAACTGGCATCATGATAACACACACTCATCTCAAACCACATCAAGATAAGGAATCAAAGTAAACAGTAAACAGATTTGAAGATTATATACTTGAGTGTCATGACGATGGCTTCAGTGATTGGTGGGAAGAGTTTTTGGGACTCGGTCTCTGTGATTACCGACTCTACAGTTGGTGTCAGAAGTGGGATGTCGGACAGATTCTCCACAGAGACGGAGGGAGATTTTAGCAGTGAATCAGTGAGTGATAGGTGAGGGAAACATAGTCTTTATGCCCGGGACCATGACCGAGATGACGAGGCACTGGTGTGGAGTGTGTGGGTAAAAGCAGTGCTTGTTCCCTACCAGGCCTTCATGGTTCAGGTGCATGGGAACCATTCGCAGCACAGCTGGACATTCCACGCTTGGACAGGCATAGAGGCCGTGGCACACTGTTGCTGAGCAATGAAGGGAGAAGCGCTCTGGCTGTTGCTGGAAGTTGTTTTCAATAGCAGGGCAGCCATGCAGAGATCAAGTCTCTACAAACAGTATGTACAAATGTTCAAAATGGCCGAGTCTACTGTTTTATGCAATATGACATACTTTTGTCCATTTTTAGATAACAGGGTAAGATATTTGAGATTATTAGATTAAAACAGAGTCAGATATCTTACAAATGATAACTTCACAGGAGACAGAAAACTTTTATTGGAAATCAATGGAACTAGATGTCTTTCTAAGCCATGCTGGCTCATTTCTTGTAGTCATTAAAACTGACACACAATGTAAAGAGCAGCCGGCATTTTCAAATGTCAGAAACTGAGAATTTTGTAAATTGTGTAAATACAGCGAGAACTTCTCAATCTTTACATGTAAACTTTCATAAAAAAATGATGAAAATGAGAATCGATACAGTATCACAACTCCTAGTATTGTGATATTCAAGTGTATCAAATATTTTCTTACAGCCTGAATAGTGATTTCAGTGCTCAAATAAACACACAAACTCACGTCACACCTCTGAAAGTCTGTTAATCCCCTGAGAGCCATACAAGCATAACCAGGTGCAACAACACCGCCAAACACTCGTGACAAATTAGCTGCATCAACATGCAATGAAGCTACACATAACATACTTTTTTCATAACAGTGCATCAGATATGGTTAAAAAAATTAGATTACTTGATAAAAACAGAATCGGACAAACAGCCTACAAATGATAACTTTACATGAGACGGTAAAAACGTGCTTTCAATGGAAATCAATGGAACCAGGTGTCTTTCTAAGCCATGTTGGGCATTTCTTGCGGTCAATGAAAAGAGCAACAGGCATTTTCAAATGTCAGAAATGGAAAATTGACAAAAATTGAGATACAGTGGTAACCCTACTTACGAGCATCCCTACTAACGAGTATTCCAGGTAACGAGTCGAGATCTCAGAATATTTTTGTTCCAGGTAACGAGTAAAATTCCAAGTAACGAGTAGCGTAAATTAGTTCAAGTATGCCAACCGCTAGGGGCGCTGTGGTCGTAGCATCCCCTAGATGCTAGTGTAGAAGAAGAGGTCAGTCATTACCTTTGACCACTGTCCAGTGAAAGTGAAAGTGCTAGTGAAAGTGACACTAAGGTAGCAAAAGGTAGTGAACAAGAAAGTTAGATACATTTTACTTTTACTTTTCATATGATAAGTGTAACCATGTCATACACGTACGCCCGTCCTCCTGTCCTCCTTAGCGGCCAGCCTACACGAGCACCGTCGTCTCGTTTATGTTTTAAAAACCCATATAAACACATTATTTACATATTAAAGTATACTGTATATTGGCCAGCTGCCACTAATTAATCAGTTTTACATGTATTCTTATGGGGAAAATGCATCCAGCTAACGAGCAAACCAGCTAACGAGCAAACCAGCTAACGAGCAAACCAGCTAACGAGCTCGGCTCCTGCACTGATTAAACTTGTAAGTAGGGTTACCACTGTATCTGGAGATCTGGAGATATCTTGACAGCTTGCCCAATGCTAACTTGTGCAATATAAGCTTCCATTATTTGTTATCATTCAGCAGCAAAGATCTTTAGCGAGTTTGGGCCAAAATTCTGGGCTTTTTTCACCGAAACGTTGCTTGAAGTGAGCAGATAATGTGGCTGAGCTGAGCTCATAAATACACAGTGGACTGATTATTCTGTCTGAAATGGATGCTTGTGAAGATGATGTTTACAACCTCAGAATAGACAGCAGTTACTACCTGCACAAAATAATTACTCGCTGGTAATTGAATAGCCCCCGAGGTACATCTAAAAGAGTCTCAATTAGGGCCATTGAACAATTTCTACATGAAGGTGAAAAAGACTTGAAAAGTGCTTTATCATTTTCTGACACAAGGAGCAGTAATTACACAAACTAGCTGGGCAAAGACGATGTCGGGGTGGATTACGGCAGCTTTAGAGGACAAACAGATTCAATCTGCATGAAATGCATTAGATATGATGTCATATTTTGTCCAATCGATGAAAAGATTAACGATTAAACTGTAGAAAGCCCTGAGACTGAGTCAACAGAGCTGTAAGTGTGTGTGTGTTTAATGGGGGGCTGGGTGAGTCTCGCGGTGGGGGGATGGACAGGATTATAGATCTGTAGTGCTTTCATATCTGATGTCAAATACACGGCCTTGAACGTATATATCAGTACTTAAACAGTGGGAGACAGAAAGCTCTCTGTTTTGGGAGGAAATAAAGCTGGTAGGTTTATTACACCAGATGCCAGGAGGAAACGTGTGGCAGGTAATAAAGCTCAGCAGTCTGGAACACACACTCACACACACACACACACACACTCATACCAGGGGATCATTCGGATATTCAAGTATCTGGAAGAGTTAATGATCGTCTGGCCACAGGGAAGGAAGAAACGACTTAAAAGCTTTACTGTTTACTTTTAAAACGTATTATAACACACAAATGTGAATGTGGTCAAAAAGTTCATTTGTGTTCTCATATAATTCAAATAATTCATTTGGAGCCACTCCTGAACCGGACTCAACGTTAGTACTAGGAACAGTGGAGACACAGAATTCATTGTGTCCAAAGTCCAGTGTGCAGTTTCTGCATTCTGTGATGGCTGAGTGTGATGTCATCTGCTGGTGTTGATCCAATTTAATCAAATCCAAAGTCAACGTAGCTGCCTACTGGGAGATTTTACAGCATTTCATGCTTCCATCTGCTGACAAGCTTTACGGAGATGCCCATCAGCTGCCCACAGTGCCAACACTACTACTGACCATCGTATTACTATGCAGCTCATAAGCTATAAGCCAAACTGATCAACACAAAAAGGATTCAAATCTGTCACTTTACACATAATAGACATAAAATATAAGATGTTTACGTTTTTGAAAAATATTCACCATATTCTGAAAGACTTGTATTCAAACGTTAACATTCTGCTGGACTTTTTGGTAGAGTTCACTACATCTTATTTGTAGAAGGTGTTAAACTTAACTACATAGTGCCATCTCTACCAATTGGTAGAGGTATATTTGGCTATATTTACTAGAAAGCCTTTGAGAAAGCATTGAAGTCTTGGGTTCTGACCTGATGGGTTTCCTCCCAAATGGAGGTCATGTGCATTTGTGTTGTGATTTTAACCATAAAATGCCATCTCAACCATTCGGTAGAGGTGTATATAAAAAAAAAAAGTGGGAGGTCTTAATAAACACTGATATATTATTGTCCCCTAACCATAAAAATCTAAAATCCATTGCTTCTGTCCTGGCGAGTATGTTAAAAGGAGAGTCAATACGGCATCACAACACAGTATTGCGATACTGAAGTGTACAATGTAATACAATAATATAGAATATAACAATATAATAGTGATTTTAGTACTAAACAAAAACTCAGTTAAATGTCTGTTAATGCTAATACCAGCATAATCAGGTGCAACAACACCGCCAAACACTCGCTACAAATTAGCTGCACCAACACACATTCCAACCACATCCTGGCAGTGAGGATTTAATTGAATAACCACAGAAATACAGTCCTCGGAGTGTGGAGAGCGAGGCTGATAAACAAGCCGCTGTTGAGTGACAGAGGAGTAATTTAGCTGTGCCTCCACCGGTGTGCGAGCAGCTTCGCGTCATCCTGGCACAGGCAAACACCCGGGGAGTCCAAAGGCTCGTGGCTCATTCTCTGCATAGCTGCAGACAAATGTCAAAGCAGCCTAATGATCTGATTTACAATCGATCAGCACTTCAAAGCCTTACGTCTGGTGGGCGTTTCCCCTTCAGCCTGGAATTCATTTAAGCCGTACACACTTGATGACGACCTGTAATTGAAATGCTGCATAAATGAAGCCGTTTCACAAAGAGGTTCATCTGGTTATTAATCAGAAAGCGTAAAAATGCACAAACAATTAAGCTGAAGAGGCTTTCAGACGAGGGGGGGGACTTTTACCAGGAACAATAACTGTAACACCAGCCCCCCGAGGCTTCGGTTCTTTTGTCCGATAAACCATTTGTGAAGGCCCCCGACCGTCGCTGTGAACAGAGAAGAATGCGCATTTAAATATCAGAACCTTTTCCATTCCCGTCAATCAGTGGGGCCCGGCAGAGACGGCCCGGTCCAATCAGGCTGAGACGACTGATTAAAGATAAGAGAGAGAGCCAGAAAATCATATCCTGATCCATTTATTACATCTTAGGCTTCACCTCGATTCATCCGCTTCACACTAAAGTAATGCAGGACAAACATTAGGCCTGTAAACATGATCGGCTGAGTGCAATTTCCTGTTAAAATAAGCAGATTGTGTCCAAAAGTTTGTGGACACAATGCATTCAGCGGACACAGGTGTAACAGCTTGTCTAGTCCCTGTAGAGAAGTTCTGCCAATAGAACTGGACTAAACATGAACCTGTTGGCATCATGACTAATGCCAGGTGTGTGCTAGAGGGGTATAAAGTCCCAGCATTGAGCTGTGGAGCAGTGGCACTGTGTTCCTGTACTTTTGGCAGAAGCTGGTGGAGTTGGCGGTGGTGATCATCCAACCTCCCCAAACTTTCATGACAAATGGACCAATAGAAATGCTCCAAAATGACTTGAAATTCAACTCTACTGCATTGACTCCCATTAAAAGTTGAGAAGGTGGGACCCGAGTGGCTCAGCAGGCTAAGACGCTGACACTATGATCAGAGGATCGCGAGTTTGAATCCCGGTCATGCTGTTTGCCATCATCAGCTGGAGCCCAAGAGAGTAAAAATTGGCAGTGCTCTCTCAGTAGATGGCGCTCTCTCTCCCCATCACTCACACATTGCAATGTCCTCTGGCTCAGGCGTCTGCTGATTGGTCCATTCGGAGCTGGGAATCCTGCGCTTTCCTCCAAGCACATTGGCTCCCCAGTGACAGTGTATCAGCGGTAGTTAGAAAAGAGGTGGTGGCTGCATCACACACAGTGGAGGAGGCTTCTGCTTGTCTTCACCCTCCTAGAGTCAGGGACAGTGCAAAGTGATGGGGAGAGCCCCCTAGTGGATGGGATGGGTTAATTGGCTACTACCACATTGGGAAAGGGTGAAAATTGGCAAAAATTATTTTACTTTTTTTTAAAAAAGTTGAGGTTTTTTCCTTCTCCTGTAAATTTACCATTTTAGAGCAACAAACTGAAGAGTTAATTTTAAATTTTCACTGCTGTCATTTTCCTATTTCTGACATAACCTGAACTGTTTGTAAATGTTATGATAACTGGACCAAAAGAAATGGCCCGAAAAGACGTCTGGTTCCATTGACTTCCATTAAAATGACTTTTTTTTTCAAATGAAAAGCAAAATAAGTGTTTTCTTTCTCCTGTAAAGTTCTCATTTTGGTAGACACTGTATCTGTTTTTGCAAACAAACTCTTCACATATACATACGCAGATCAGCCATAACATTAAAACCATCTTACATGGCTAATATATCGGTCCACCATGTGCTACCAAAACAGTTGTGAGGTGGAGCTGCCGTGGACTGGATTTGATGTTCCCACAAGCCTTGGAGATGCCCAGACCTTGTCAAAGCGGATCAGGTCTGCAGGCTTAAGAACTATCTAATAAATGACCATGAACATACTGGCACCATGCCTTATGCCAGGCATGGGCTAGACATGTATAAAGCCTCCCAGCATTGAGCTGTGGAGCAGTGAAACTTTTGGGATAAATTACGGATGAGGCAGGGAGGTGATCATCCATGAACCCAAACAACAAAAACGCTCCAAATACAGAACCAATAATCAACACTAGTCACTTCACCCACGAGTGGTCTTAATGTTGTGGCTGCAGAAAAGCCCATTGAAATGGCATTTTATGAACTTTGCAATATCACAGCACACAGATGTTGCTTAGCTCTCATTGCAAACCATCACAAAAGTGACTTAAAAGCATCAGAAGAGACTGAAACACTGCATTTGACTGTAAGTGGAGCTCTCGCTGAGAGGGGCTCCATAATAAGCCATTCTACAAGCACTAGAGCCCCCTCTGCACCTTTCTCTGTTCTAGTGCCACTGCCTTTCTGCCAAAACACTCCAAGCATTTCTGACACTTCAAATTGTATGGTGTGCCAAGGAACAGAGCCACAAGCAACAAGCAGTTGTTTCAAACTAGAAAAACAACAAAATGCAAAAAAACAGCGACATAAAAACTTCAGACGCGCCTTTCTTTAGAGCTGGACGGCATCTTTCAGTGCACTGCTCCAATAAACCTTTGCGGTTTTGGCTTTGGGTCAGTTTCTTGGCTCCGGAGAGCTCCAGTCCACTGCAAACTGGCACGCAAGCCAAGGCCGAGGAGAATACTAATCCTGTGATGGGATGTGAGTGAGTAAGGCAACACTCGTGTCGCTCCTCTCAGCTGGATAGTAATGGGAATCCAAACGCATTCCAGCCCTCAGAACCAAACTCAATGCCCTGCTTGTGCGCTGCAAGCCCAAACGGGCCGACAGCGATGGCCTGCCTCCTTCCTAAAAGAGAAAGTTCCTGAATTCTGTTCAAAAACGGCTCTTTTTGTGCAGGTAAACTAAACAAATATGTCAAACTGGTGCTGCAAAGCCTGTGAATGCTCAGAGCGGGTCTGGTTTTAAATAGAAGGTGGTTGTGCAGAAACGCTGTGTATCAGACCCGTGCAGAGCTCCTCCTAATAGGATCGAGCACTAAAGACTCCATCACTGATGCTTAAGAGCCAGTCAGTCAGTGGCTAATGTCCCACATTCAGGCTTCTCAACACACATGTATCCTCCAGTGCCCAAACGTTTGTGGACACCCCTTCAGCTGATACATGAACCTGCTGGCACCATGACTAATGCCAAGCGTGGGTTAGATTGGTATGAAGCCCCCCAGCATTGTGGAACTGTGTTCTCTGCTCCTGTCGGGGTAGGTTGGTGGAGTTAAGATGCTGATCACCCAACATCCTGTTGCTCTTGTGGTTGAATGCAATCAAATCCTCACAAAAATGGTCCAAAATGTGGTAGAAAGAGTTCACAGGACAGTAGTGATGCCAGCAAAAGCAGGATAAACACTTTAGTACTTTTGATTTCAGAAGAAACAATGAATAAGCAGTACTTTTGTCCAATAGTGTACTCTTCCAAAACCCATGAACCCAAAAGTTATACATAGAGGATACATCAGTTCAGGACTTTCAAACCAAAACAGCCTGAAAATCCCATGATTCATGGCAGCGTCATCACTCTAGCCTAAGATTTAGGTAAATTACCCCCCTGAGGTCACATGAGCTAATGTTAAACCTCTGGGAATGCAGATTAGGCCACATGTTGAGAATTATGATTAACTTCTGTCAAAGGTTTTGGTTTGACGTATTAGTTTGATGTTGATAGATCAAGTAAAACAGACATCTGATCATTTAAACTCGATATAAAAGTCTGTATATGTAGTGAGAGGTGAGATGCCCACTAAGGAAGTCAGACAATGCAGCCAACACTGCCCCTAGTGGACAACAAAGGCCTCACACCTGCTTTTTGTAGTAAGTAGTTGTTTATTAGCTTTGTTTTTATCATCATATGTTCACATTTACAACCTGTGGTCACATTTTAAGCTTTTAAGACACTTGTTTTAAAGCATGTTTGTGTTTTTAACGTACAAATCTTATTTTTGATCTGATCTCATGTGATGGGTCTATTTAGGTTATGATGCTTTGAGTATCAAGTAACAAAGTACCAAGGACCAAGTACCAAACACCGGAAATGTGAATATTTTACATGAAAAAAAACAAAAAAACAAAAAAACAAAAAAACATATATATATATATGTATATTTTTCAAGCCTTTTTTGTTTTAATGTTTATCGGTTTGACTTATAGCTCATGCAAATCTAAAATACAGAATCTAAATTAGAAAATTTCATTTATAGGTAATTTATCAACATTAACAGCTTAAACAGTAGTAAAAGTATCAACATTAAAACAAACAAAGCCTAAAATGTGTCATTTTGACATGTAATGAATATTAAATATGACAGTTTTGGGCCCCGAGTGGCTCAGCAGGCTAAGACACTGACACTATGACCAGAGGATCGTGAGTTCTAATCTCGGTCATGCTGTTTGCCATCAACAGCCGGGGCCCAAGAGAGCAAAAATTGGCCGTGCTCTCTCCGGGTGGTACAGACCCGGCTGCAGAAACAATTTAAAGGGGAGGCATTGTATTTTTTTAGGGGGGCACATTTTTTTGAACAAACATTTTATTTGCTTCAAGTTGAACAGCGGCTCTGTGACCACTCCTACTACAGTGCTGAGAAACAATCTTTCAATAACATCCCAAAATCTAACAAAAAAAAAAAAACCCAATAGTGCAGTACTGTGTTCATTCAATTAAATTAAAAGTCAAACATAAGCATAAACACATGCAGTGATAAAGATAAGCACTGATGTCAGGCTGAACACTGACTGAAGTAAACATACTAGGAGGGTTAACTACAACAGCCAGGGAGCACAAGGAGCAGAACAAAGAAGTTTTACACTTCTGCCTGCAAGAAACACAAGTTTGTTTGTGTGGGATGGAGGAGGGGTGCGGGGCAGAAAGGAGTTAACCCCACTTTTAGTGGAGGGGCAGACAGCGTTTGTGTAATGTGTGACTTCAGTGTTGTTATTGCTGACGTCGTCACTCACGTTTCTTCCAATTGGCTGAGCACTGCTCGGTTCTGCTCCTTGTGCTCCCTAGCTGCTGTAGCTAACCCTCCTAGCATGAATGTTTACTCCAGTGTTAACTTCAGTGCTTACTAGGGCTGGGCGATATGGCTAAAAACTGTATCACGATATAAGTACTTCATATCGGTCGATATCGATAATTATTGAATTTTTTTTTACCTATTTAAAATAAGGACTATGAGAAAAATATGCTACATTTAAACATTTTATTTCAAATTTAACCTTCCTCAGAAATGGCAACACAACCATGAAAAACACTCAAATAAAAAAATATCCTTGCCCTTATGTATATATTAGTGCTAGGAGTTGCTTTAGTGCTAGGAAGTTTACAAGGAAGTTAATCGCCTACTAATAACAATTATAATAAAAATTATTATTATTATTTTTATTATTTATTATTATTATTATTACAATGATAATCAGCATTATTATTAGTAGTAGTAGTAATAGTTTTTGTTGTTGTTGTTATTAGTACTATAGCATCTCAAATAAACATTGGATAATAAATAGGAACCAACATGGATAATTATCATCAAAATGACATGCTACTCACTAACAGCAGAGTGCAAACGATGGCCAAAACACTGCAGCCGTGTCCAGTCATTTAGTGATGTCGCCTTCACTATACTGGCCACACTGTCTGTAGTGATGCACACCATTTTGTCCTTAATTAGAGCCAGCTAAGGTGGTAAAACAAGTTAGTCGTATTGCTGGTCTTGGTGGGGACAACATTCCTGAACAATTTGCAGGCAACGTTGGTCTGAGTACGGTCCGACTGAAAAAATCCGAAAAACTGCCATACTGGTGAGCTGGCCTTTCCTTTTTTATTCACAATTTCTTCACTCGCTGTTGCGCTGCTCATCACACTTATATTCCACTCACCATGCGTCTCACACGATGCCGGTTCAAGTTAAACAAACAAGAGGGCGTGCATGAGATGACGAGGTGGCACAACCAAGCTTGATAGTGCTCCGTGATTGGCTATTAGCGTGTCACTCCATACGTTGCTAGGCACCAGAGGACCGACCAACCAATCTTGCTTCACAAGCGGGTGCATTTAAAGCGGAATCTTTGCTCTGGTTTATTCCAATGAAAAATATATATATCGAACGTTCTATCGAGCGCATTTTCTATTGATATTGATTACGTGTCTATTGCGATACATATCGTTATCGTTTTATCGCCCAGCACTAGTGCTTACTTTCCAACTGAAATGCATGGAGCTGCTTCCTGTCCGCTCTCGTTTATGCCGGTGTCACTTGTCCTTTTATTTGTTTGGAAATAAGTTCAAATATCCATGCCACACGAACAACAGTGAGCGTAGTCCTTTCTGTAGTATGAACATTAAAGTAAGTGATCTGCCCCCCTCTAACTGGAGTTGGCTAGAACCTTGCCTTGCCTTCACTGATTGGTTGAATTGTATGACAAACCGAGATAGAAAAAATAGAAAGATGGCCACGCCGAGGTAAAAAACAAAAAACAAAACATATAAACAGCTTCCAGTCCAGTCAGGGGGGGGCACGGCTCACTCTGTGGGGGGCACTGTCCCCCAATGCCCGCCCATGCCGCCGGGTCTCAGGTGCTCAGGCGTCTACTGATTGGTCTATTCGGAGCTGGGATTCCTGCGCTTTCCTCTGAGTGTGTTGGCTCCCCAGTGAAGGTGTATCAGTGGTAGTTTGAAAAGAGGAGGTGGCTGCATCACACGCAACGGAGGAGGCTTGTGCTTGTCTTCACCCTCCTAGAGTCAGGGACAGTGCAAAGTGATGGGGAGAGTCCCCTAGTGGATGGGATGGGTTAACTGGCTACTACCATATTGCGAAAAAAAAAAATTGTATATAAAAATTGGCAAAAAATGATAAAGAAAATAAATACAAAAATATGACAGTTTATCTTTTTTAATTGATTTATGAACACAAATGAAATTTATCACCACATTCTAATGTTTGGTCACCTCAAAAAAAAGTGCTATATAAATAAATTTGCCTCGTCTTAAGTGTATCTTAAGTTCATTCTTGCAAGAACATCAAACACAGGTTCATTCTTCATGTTCTCGTTATTGAGAACCAGCCAATTCACAATTGCAGGCTAAAAGCGTACCAGCTCAGGCCCAGCTGGTTCCCTGCTGGTCTATGAAATCTTAACATAAGAACAGTGTTGCATTATGAATTATGCATTCATCTCCATAACATGGAAGATGCCAAAGGTTGAAGTTGAGATTGAAGTCAGTGAACGAGGCCAGGGCTGCCGTTTCCTTCACGCTAATGTGAGGAGACTGTGGCTGCTGGTCTGTCTTTGTATGCTCGAGGCGTAAGAACCTACTACACAAGATAATTGCAACTGTAAACGCCCACGACGCTAATTATGCATGCTGTTGACAAATAACACGCACACATCGTATCTCCATGGAACCAAGGTCTTCAAACCACAGCGGAAGCGCTAAATAAAAGAGCACGTACGCGCTTCACAACATCTCGTTCCCACAGCTTCCTCCAGCTCTGCGGGGAGATTCCAGCACATCTCCTTCTCCCTGGAGGAACTCCACATGAGGCCTGGATGACGGTTCTTCAATATCTAATCTTCAGAAGATGACTTGGTCCTGATATCAGCCGTGTCGGGCAATTTTTCTAATGGAAGCTCTTCATTAATTTAGTGGGTGCTGCTATAGATCAGCGGTGCCTGTTTCTTTTGGACGTTAAGGGCAGCGCTGTTGTCTGGCTAAGAAAGGAACATCAATATCAGGAGAAAGTTCGAGGAGGACGCCGCGCCTCATTTATCAGAGCTCGAGGCCTCCAATAATCGGTGCTAATTCGAAGCCATCGTGCTGGCTAAAGAGAACAGTAAATAAGTGATACATAAAGGCTCGTTTACATTAAAACCACATCCTTGTATCTACTCATTTACTCAATGGTCAGGACCACCACGGATCGTTCTCTGACACTGACGTGGTGGTGGTGTGTTTATACCCAGATAGCATACGGATGTAGGCCACTTCTGGCTGAGAAACGGCACTGCTGGCCCACTGTCGGCACTGGCAAACTACATGTGAGCCAAATGTGGCCCTCATTTCAAAAATACACATTTGGCCCACATGTTCTAAAACAGATGTGGTCCACTTCCGGCAGAGATATGGCAGTGTTACCTACATATGAGCCGAGCCATAGGTGGCTAGTTTCTGGTCCAGATTTGGCCAAGTTGTGTGTGCTTCACATTTGGCTGATATGTGGCCAACATCTTGCAACTGGGAGCCGTCCAAGTGCCGTCAATCCATGCGGCAAGTGGGCCAAATAAAAATGAGGGTCAGATGTGGGCCAGAATAAGTTTACTGTCTAGGATATGTGCTTGGTAGTGGTCAAAAGTAAATAAGTAAGACTAATATTACAGATTAGACTTGATGACCTCACGGTTCTGGGTACCCTAGAATCAACAAAGGGTTTCCCATCTGGACCAAACCTACACTGTGAAATGTCTAACGCTGTTGCGCCTGTGATGGTTTTAATGTTTTGTGGTGTTAATGTTGTGGCTCTTTGGTGTATGTCTCCTATATAAATTCAGAAAAGCTTTTATTTTCAGATATTTGATGTATTTAGGTTAGAAAGCTCAACTACACAACGTAAATCTGTACTTTTGTATGGATCAGTGAGTTAACTCACCTTGTAGTTGTAATGTTTACACACTTTGTTTACAGCTAAATTGTTTAAAAAATGGTCAGTGCTGGAAGCTAATTTTACACACCACCACCACGTCAGTGCCACTGAGAATGATCCATTGAAGAACATACAAAGTCTACAGAGAAACAGATTCTTAAAACCTTGGTGCCATTCAGTGAACCAGCCCATGTTTGCGCCAGTTTTGATCCAAACCAAGGATGCATCATCAATGATGGGTGATGCACAACAAAGAATGGAACTAAACAACTTTGAACCCAACTCAAACTGAACAACAAACACTCAACAAATGCTGTTTCTTCAGCAGAACAATGCACACTCTTCAAGGACATCACCATTGTTCATTTCTGTTTCCTCTGCAACTTGTCAAACCCTACTGTTCTCTGGCTCCAGCTGGAAATGAACATTTTAGGCTCTGGAACTGATTTAATTTTGATGAAAATGTGCTGAACGGTTCAAAATTAGGTGCACAACCTGGAACAGATGGTCAACAAAGTGCACAAATGTGGTCAGTAGAGCTTCAAATGGACATTGAGTGTAGACATGAGTGAATTATACAGGATGTCGCCTTTTACCCAAACAAGAATGAAAAAAGTGTAATATTAATGAAAATCTGCTGATGAAATGGTGATAAAATAAACCTCACTCTGA
>BRDA01061302.1:0-10748 GCA_036984385.1 Crenuchus spilurus | reverse complement strand
TGTTCTACTCTCACTACTCTCACTACTGTTCTACTCTCACTACTCTCACTACTGTTCTACTCTCACTACTGTTCTACTCTCACTACTGTTCTACTGTCTCTGCGGTCCAGAAAGTCACATAACCGAGTGTCTGAGGGTCAGATGAGGACACAAGGACTGCTGCACTGTAAACACACACACACACACACACACACACACACACACACACACAATATAGGTAAGAAATCTGCCCTCATTATTGTTTATCACTTTTAAATATAAAAAAATAGACTTTGATCAGTCTATAGACCTCTTCTCTCTCTCTCTGTCTCTCTCTCTCTCTCTCTCTCTCTCTCCCCCCCTCTGGTCAGTATAAAGAGTATAAAGTGTGTACACTCCCTAGATACTGTTGTTTGGGGGTGGAAAGTCCCGGCATTTCCAGAATAAACACACACAGTTGATAAGATGTGAGAGAGCGCCCCTGCTGGTTATTCACTGCATCACCACATTAACACTCATCTGTACAGCTACTGATCCTCTAATATTAACACACACACACATTATACACTGTTTAATAAGATGGTACTCGATAACAAATCAATGCTCTAGCTATAAACTAAAACTCTCCAATTATTCCAATTAAAGTGAAAGTGATCCTCCAGCCACTGAAGTCAAATAATCACAACTTGTGTGTCATTTTCTGTTATTATTATTATTATTATTATTATTACTTTTATTATTATTATTATTATTATTATTATTATTATTATTATTATTATTATTATTACTATTATTATTATTATTATTATTATTATTATTATTATTACTATTATTATTATTATTATTACTATTATTATTATTATTATTATTATAATTATTATTATTATTATTATTATTATAAGTCTGACTCCTTGTGACCACACGTTGGTGTTTCTGCAGAACATCCTGACTTCAGTTTGGGTCTTCAGGTTTAGCTGCTCTCACGTCTCCTCTGACTGTGCTGCTGCAGGTTTATATGAATCCTCTGTTTAGTGAGGCTCTTAGAGCAGAAGACTGAAGCTGTGAGTGTGAGGAGGAGATGCTGTAGTTCAGAGGTTAACACTACAGGACCTGTGAGGGAAAATTTACATAGTTTTGGGGGGAAACTGAGGTGTGTCTGTGCTGTTTAATCAAAACACTGAACAGAAGATTAAAAAAATTCCAATTACATCAACTTCAGCTCTGAGTTTCAGTTTCCTGGAAGTCATGTGACAGATCACGCGTCTCTGTGTGTGTGTGTGTGTGTGTGTGTGTGTGTGTGTGTGTGTGTGTGTGTGTGTGTGTGTGTGTGTGTGTGTGTGTGTGTGTGTGTGTGTGCATGACTGTGCAGATTTCACAAACACACTGAACTGAACATCAGTGTTAGAGATTAGAGTCTGTGTTCTGTGAGCACATTTAAAAACTTCTTTATTGACTTGTTAGACATCTGTACTAATGCTGTGTTAGTTTTGTAATTTAGTGACATACAGCAGAGCTCAGAAATACTCTTCTCTGATTGGCTGGCAGGTGTTTTAATTCTGTATAAACGAAACCTTTGAAGTAGATCCTGTAAATAAAATTCTTACCAACATTCTGTAAATGTAAATGATACTTATATCAGTCAGAGTAAATATTAGTGACTATGACACACACTGATAATTAACCACAACAGTAATCAATAACAGATGCACAGAGATGGAGGATGTTGTGATGTTTGATATGGTAACCAGGGTAAGAGCAGGATAATGACCTTCCAGGTGTCCTGTAATAGTGTGGACATAGATTGTACTGTATATAATATGTACAACACCACAACAGTTGTAAAGTGAATCCAACATGTCTCTGGTCTCTGCAACTGACTACTGGCAGCCCTAGTACACCAGTAACTTTCTCCAGTTTCTTACATACACTGTATGTATTATATTATATTATTTTATTTTATATTATTTTATTTTATTTTATTTTATTTTATATTATATTGTATTGTATTGTATTGTATTATTTTATATTATATTATATTATATTATATTATATTATATTATATTATATTATTATATTATATTATACAGTCTATGAGTTTCTCGCAGCTTCACAATATTTTGACCATTTTAAGCATCTCTTGTTGTTTGAAGCCCTGTTCTAGTACATCATTATGTGAGGTTTGTTGTAGTGTTTAATACCTGTATATGTACAGCGCATTATAAAAAAATAAAAATAAACACAGAATATGGTCAATTCATTTTTGTTCATACTTTAAAAACAGGTGTGTAATCCTGTGCTGGTGCTGCACTGAAAAGACAAAACAAACACTGTGCTGCCATCTAGCGGCCAAACAGAGGAACAACTTCAACATCACTTTACAATAACATCAGTCGTAAAACTTTAACAGGTGGGTGTAAATGTGCGTGAACGTTTACACATATTAGTATATTTTTCCATCATTAATTAATCCATAATTTATTAATAAACTAGAGTAAATATGTTTACACTGTATGTCCCAAATGTCTCAGAGATTCATATACACATACTAATTTTCTGAGCAATCGACCAATCAGCTAATGCGATTTTAACAGATCAGCCAATGAGATGATCTGTTACAGTGAGATGACAGAGTACCGGCTGATGAAATCAGGTAAGCTGATTATTTAATGAATTTGTAATGTTAATTCACGGAGGGGGAAAAAATCTGTTTTTTGCACAATATTAGCAGACATTGTAACTGCACTTATTTAGCTAAAGTCATATTAGTGAACTCTGTTTACAAAGAGATAAATATAAAAATATACATCAACAAGTAATCCTCCTCTAGTTCAGTGTTCTCTTAGTGTTAATGGTTTAGTACCTGTTGACTTTATTCTGACTTTAGTTTATGACTGTTGGAGAGGTTTCTGAGCAATATTCAGAGTGGTACAGTACACACTAATCATACTAATTTTACTTAAAAAAATATGCAGTTAATGAATACAATTATTTTTCCAGTACACTAAAGGTACATATATATAACATAATACAGTCAGTGATTGTGGTGGTACTTTTTCTTCTAAACAGTTATAAAAAATACAGATTCTAGTTGCTTTATAGTTTACAGCAAAATACCTTATGCTAACTGATAGCTAACATCTCAGTGATGCTAACGCTAAATGTAATTCGGGTGAACAGCCTCGGGTTAGCTTAGCTGATGGTAACCGATAGCTAAAAAGCTAACGCTAAATGTAATTCAGGTGAACAGCCTCAGGTTAGCTTAGCTGATGCTAACCTATAGCTAAAATCCTAACGCTAAATGTATTTCAGATGAACAGCCTCAGATTATCTTAGCTAAAAAGCTAGTGCTAAATGTAATTCAGATGTGTTTGTCCTTAATGAACAAAAATCGACATTTTGAATACTCTGGGTTATATTTTTGCCATCTTGTCTCTGAACATCATCACAAATTTAAAGAGAAGGGTAACCAGCAAATGAATGGTGGTTACCATGGCAACGAGAATGCTGCACGCATCTGACGCCTGCCTCTCTGTTTTTTTTTTTGTTTTTTTGTTTTTTGTTTTTTTTGCCAATTTGACATCTTCCCAATGTATTATTAGCCAATTAGCCCATACCCTGCATTAGGACTCTCTGCATCACTTTTGCTCTGTCCCTGAATCTAGGAGAGTGAAGACGAGCACAAGCCTCCTCCATTGCGTGTGATGCGGCCACCGCTGATGCACTGTCACTGGGGAGCCAACACGCTCATAGGGAAGCGCAGGATTCCCAGCTCTGTAGACGCCTCAGTAGATGCCTGAGCCAGCGGACATTGCAGTGTGAGAATGATGGGGAGAGAGAGAGCCATCTACCCACCCAGAGAGAGCACTGCCAATTTTTGCTCTCTTGAGCCCCAAGTAGGGTTGCCACCCATCCCGTAAAATATGGAATTGTTCCTTATTTGTGAACTAAAAGTCAAGTTCCGTATTGATGCGGGACACGATTTGTTCCGTATTTTCATCAAAGGGGGAGAAATACGATTGAACTGAGACAGCGCCATCCAGAAACAGTATCACATTATACTAAATGGAGATGAGTCAAGCACTAGGATCCAGCGGGAAAACAGGCAACTTTTCCACAAGCTCGCTGATTGGCTCAGTTGTTTGTTGCTAATGTGTGATTGGCTGGCCCTGCTGTCACTCCATCTGTTTCACTTCCAAATGCCAAGAGCACACTTTTTAAATAGAGCAGGATTCACACAACATTCACTGATTTTCTTTCTTCCCTTTGGTGGAAAACACGCTTCTCAGAATTCACTGCAAACAGCCAATCACAAATCAGTAATGGATCTTATAAGTCTGTGTATATAATACGTACATATCCTTCTAGGTGTAATTTTATGTAAATGAAGTCTATTGACCACACATCCCAAAAATAAGTGTAAAACTGATGGTAATGAGTTGGAGTGAAGTTTGACACAACTTTCAGTGAAGTGAAGAAATGTTATGCTACATGTTTTTAACAGTTTATTCATATTTAATAATGCATTAATGATTAATATTAATATCAATGTTATTTTATTATTAATAATAACGCTAAATATTTATTAGTATATTATTAATAGTAACAGGTAACGATTAATATAATATTAATAAATATTTTTTAAGTATTGTATTAATATTTATTAATAACTAGAAATGTGCATTTCCTGAAGGAAACGTGGGATATTGCGCATTGCTAACGTGGCCCACAAGCTAAGGTATCCCAGTTGGTTTCTAAGGTGATGCTTTGGTATTTGTGGTGGTTGCTATGGCCCCCAAGGCGGTTGCTATGGGACCCAAGGCCGTTGCTAAGGCACCCAAGGCCGTTGCTATCGCACCCAAGGCCATTGCTATGCCACCCAAGGCCGTTGCTATGGGTCCCAAGGCCGTTGCTATGGCACCCAAGGCGGTTGCTATGGTCCCCAAGGCCGTTGCTATGCCACCCAAGGCCGTTGCTATGGTTCCCAAGGCCGTTGCTATGGCCCCCAGGCCGTTGCTATGGCCCCCAAGGCCGTTTCTATGGCCCCCAAGGCCGTTTCTATGGCACCCAAGGCCGTTTCTATGGCACCCAAGGCCGTTGCTATGGGCCGCAAGGCCGTTGCTATGGCACCCAAGGCCGTTGCTATGGGCTGCAAGGCCGTTGCTATGGGCTGCAAGGCCGTTGCTATGGGCTGCAAGGCCGTTGCTATGGCACCCAAGGGGGTTGCTATGGCCCCCAGGGCCGTTGCTATGGGCCGCAAGGCAGTTGCTATGGCACCCAAGGCGGTTGCTATGGCACTCAAGGCCGTTGCTGTGGGTCCTAAGGCCGTTGCTATGGGCTGCAAGGCGGTTGCTATGGCACCCAAGGCCGTTGCTATGGTTCCCAAGGCCGTTGCTTTGGGCGTCAAGGCGGTTGCTATGGCCGTCAAGGCGGTTGCTATGGGACCTAAGGCGGTTGCCATGTCTGAAAATGAATGGTAAGAATGAGGGATGAAAAGATGACAAAAAGAGAAGTGGGGGTCAGTATGGCCCTGCACTACAGCTCTGTTATCTGTCCTGATGGAGTACATGAATGTTGGTGGCTGTTGGGACAGAAACTCTGTGGCTTGAGTGTATGTGAAAATTACCTGTTACCTCCCATGATGTAGTATATCGATTTTGGTTGTTGTCGCGCAAATGGAAGCGTGGAGTTTGGTATGGCCAAAAATGAATGGAGGTCAATGGGACGAAAAAGGGATGGCAATAAAACGACAAATAAACGAGTGTGGGTCAAAACAACATTGAATTTGTGCTCAGGGGCCTGCCCTGATATAGTGTATCCGAAATGGTGCGAATCGGTCAAGCAGAAGTACAGTAGATGAGCATGCATTTTTGCTCCCCATTCATTCTCTATGGGAAAAAAATCCCAGATTAAGGAAGTTTTTAGGAAAACTATAAATCCGATCAAAATTCTGTAAACAAGCCCGGATCACACAATCGGACCGAACAATCTGGAGTTGGAACGGTGTCGATATCTCGAAAACTACAGGACAAGAAGTGCGTCAAAAATCTGGCGGAAGAAGAAGAATATATGAAAAAGGAATAACAGTATATTGCACATTGCTTTGCAATGCGCAATATAATTAATAACAAATATATTTATATTCCAAACCGCAGAAACAAGATTCTCAGGTCTGATGAAACCAGAGCTGGCCTGAATACTAAGCATCAGGGTTCTAAATTAACTTTTTTGATCACCAGCCAATGTGGCTGGTAACTCTAAGTTACCGGCCAATCAGAATTTCCACTAGCCAAATTTTATGCTGTAAAAATAAGAGAAATAAGTGCCACTGAATGTATGTGATCTATCTATCTTACTATGTATATATATTATTTGAACCACATCTTCAGTGCTCTTCTTCTTAAGAAGCGACATCAGAATCTGAGCTACTCTCATTTTTGCTGCACGTTTGCGCACAAAGTTAGGCCCAGCTGCCCCAGTCTATCCAAGTCACAACCACCTTGGAAATGGTCAGTTTTAGGTTTCTTATATAGGCATACATGTTACCAACTTACGGTACAGTGACAGGAGAACACGGACTACTAGCCAACTTTAAAAAAACGCTGGTTTACAAGTCCAGATGCTAAAAGGAAAACTGCAAAAATGCAGAAAAGGTGCTTGTGTATGGCAGTTTTCTGTCACACATTGGGCTGGAGGATTTTGGAGATCTGGCAACCCTAATCGCAACTCCGTAAACAGAGCTGGTCGTCTATAATTCTTAAGAATAATAATCATATCATAGTTAATTTGACATACAACACACAATAATAATATTTTTCTTGTAATATATAAATACAAATATATAATAAAAGTTTTATACTCTTGTAAAAAGACGATCGCAACCAGGGTTGCCAGGTTTGTGAAATATATTCACTGGTAAACTTTCTGAGGGGGGATGCAGGGATTTTTGCACTAAATGGAAAAGAAAATGAACAATATAATAATTTATTTTTTATGCTTTTGTGATTTGGGTGCTTTAGCTTTTATCAATAGATAGATATTATTTAGATAGTATCAGCTTGTGTATGGCAGTTTTCTGGCTGGAGGATTTGGGGGATCTGGCAACCCTGAACGCAACTCCGTAAACAGAGCTGGTCGTCAATAATTCTCGTGGACATGAGTGACATGAATATTAGAATACCGCAGAAATCCATCAAAGAAGACGCCCTAACGTTAGGATAGATACTTTTCCTTCCCTTTGTTAACATGCCAAGGCCGGGGCTGGATAGCACTGTGTAGGCCGTAGGTTGGGTGGCGAGGACGGATGATAGGCTGACGTCTATTTTTTTAATGCCATGCGATCTACCCACAGTACCTTTGCGATCGACCGGTGCACCCCTGACGTAGCGTTAAGGCATAATATAGTTTTCATGGGAAATGTAGGAAGTACTGCCAGTGGATAGATGACTGAGAACGGAGCCTTATGTATCATACATGTAATGCCTCTTGCATCACTGGCCAAATTGGCTAGTAAGTTTTTCTTACCACCCGCCAAAATGATTTTTTACCCGCATTTGGCGGGTGTTAATTTAGAACCCTGCTAAGCATCACATCTGGAGGAAACCAGACACCACTCATCACCTGAGAAAACCATCCCTACAGTGAAGCATGGTGGTGGCAGCATCATGATGTAGGTCTAGTCATGATTGAGTGAAAGATAAATGCAGCTAAGTACAGTGAGGTCCTTGAAGAAAACCTGCTCCAGAGCACTCTGGACCTCAGACTGAGGTAAGCTTTTACCTTCTAACATGAGAACGACCTGAAGTACACAGCCAAGAGACCAAAGGAATGGCTTCAGAGTCTGTGAAAGTCCTTGAATGGCTCAGTCAGAGCCCAGAATCCACCCGAACATCTGTGGAAGGAGCTGAAAATTAGATTAGATTCAACTTTTTGACAATGTGATGGCACACAACAGAAATGGACCCATCTGTGCAGTGACACACACACTAGTGAACACAGTAAGCCGTGTGAACATGTGCCAGAAGTGATGAGCAGCCCTGTCCACGGTGCCCAGGGAGCAGTTAGGGGTTAGGTGCCTTACTCAAGGGCACTTCAGTTATGACCTGCCCAGTGATTATACTGGCACCCATCCAGTCACAAGACAAGATCCCTAACCTCCAGATCACAGCTGCCCCCACACTAAAAGTCCCCATCCAACCTGATGGAGCCTGCAAGGACATGTCAAGTGAAGCAAGTGTGTCACGGTTGTGGCTTCTATCCCAAGATGCCTTGAAACTGTAGTTACTTTCAAAGGTGCATCAACTAAGTATTTGGCTAAGGGTGTCCTCAGTTATGTAAGCCACTTTTGTCAGTAAAATAAAATTACAGACTTTCTAAAAACCTGTTTTCACTTCCTGTGAAGATGTTTGAGGTCAGAAATGAGCTCAGTCTAATGTAGAATAAGTCTGTATTCTAATAAAATGTGGAGAAGGTGAAAGTGGTTATCATAAATTAATAAAAATAACTTATTTTAACTCTTATATTTGAGATGAAAACTGGTCTTTATTAAGAGAAACCGACACAAGAATGAGGAAGAGAAAGTGGGACAGGAGAAAATGTCCGCAGGCTGTTTGGTATTTTAATTCATGTTTAGAACAAATTTGTTTTTCTGTAGCTGTAATTCTGGAACGTCCGTGTTAAACCTGCTTTACATTGTGCAACACTGAGAACAGTTAATGAGGTCACAGGGTTTGTACCGTCTCCACTTCCCTGTAAACACTGTTTGGTTTACACGGCCCAGATCATCACTCTGCCTCCGCCGGCTGAGCTTCTTCTCATACAGCCTGGTACCTTCTCTTTTACAAGCCATCCATCCATACAAGAAAAGATAATTCATCAGCCCAGCACACCTTCATCCACTTCTCTGTGGTCCACGCTTGTGTGCAGTGGTGGACACGGGTCAGGATGGTGTGTTTTGGTAGGTTCTGACCAGTAACACCCAACTAATCCAGTTATATTAGAGATGTCCAGTCATCTGGCCATCACACTTTGGTCCTGGTAGCTCAGATCTTTACATTTGGCCATTTTTCCTGCTTCCATCATATCAGCGTCGAGCTTAATGTCTAATATATCCACCCAATGAGAGGTCACATTGTAATGAGATCAGTGTTCTTCACTTCACCTGTCAGTGGTTTTAATGGCCGGATCAGACATGATTGTGTCAAATATAACTTCACTTGTCTAGTGTAGTCATATTTTAATGTGCTTTTTTGGTCTTAAACTGACATAAAAAAACAAACAAAACAGTTTACATTTCAGTGTTACAAACAAAACTTTATCACTTCTTCAAATGCTACAGTCTCATATAACAATACACACTAATACAGCAACACTACCATCAATATACACAAAGAACCTTTATTATTTAAACTATACAGCTGTATTATTATAAATGAGACATTTAATAGTTGTTATTGGCTGTTATTAAGAGTAATAATGAAATAATACAGGATGACAAATTCTGGGCTTAATTATTTGGGTTACACATGAGGCTCATTCAGACATATTATCATATCTGTAAACTACCTCACAAGCTCTTCACAGGTCTCATCAGGCAGGCTCCTCCCTTACCTGTCTCACCTGTGAGGAGTGGCATCACCCCAGATTACCTGTGATAAAATAATGTAAAATTAAAGACAGCTGCTTCCTGTTTGTGGGCTTTGTGTGGAGAGAAGACTTCAGGACATTTGGAGTTAAAAGGGAGGATTGTGGTATAACAGGACAGAGTAAGTGACAGTCCAGCCCGTGTTTAATAAAGTCTGGGTGTTTTAATGGTATTGATTAGGAATGCAGCGGTTTGTAAACACTTTCACTTACAGTCTGTAGAAACGTAAGTAAGTAAAGCTTTATTTGTGCCATTTAACTTCAACAACAGCTGGGTTTCATGGTCTGCGGTGATGTAGAAACGTCTCAGCTCAGCACAAACAGTGAGGTTTTATTTAAAAGCTGAATTTTTTAAGCAGAATTCATGTTTTAAAGTGACATTTTAAACAGACGGTTTAAGACCAGGACTGTGTGCAGGAAGCATCATGTCATTAGAGAGAGGGCGGGATGGAGGGATGGAGGGAGGTAGAATGTTAGTTATATAGAGATTAGCTGAAATGACAGAGGAAATGACATCACATGGTTGTGACTGTAGTGTGTATTGAGGTTTCTCTGGTCTTCACAGTATGAGATGTTATTTTAGGTCTTTTTCTGCTTCACATTGTGGGGATTTGATTGTAATCAGCTCCTCACATGCACATGTTCTAACATGTAAAGTCTTTACAGAGGTGCAGACTGCACTAGCTGGTGCACTAGACCAGGTTGTGGCTCTTCATGGTCATCTGTTAACTTCTACCACGTCCTCCACATTCCTGCTTCTTGAGCCGTTTTTACAGGTTGAGGCAAACAAACTGTATAAAGTAACATAAATCAGATTTAAACACAAATGTAATTACAGACACAGACAGATATATCTCTTTGTAAATCCCAGAGGAAAGAGTAGACAAAATAAGGGAATATTTATAGTTCTGCCTGGAAGTTAGTGAACCCTTTATAATGTTCTATATTTCTGTAAACATTTGACCTAAAACATCATCAGATGTTCACACAAGTCCTAAACGTAGATAAAAAGAACCCAGTTAAACTAATGAGACACAAATATATGTACAGTGGTAACCCTACTTACGAGTTTAATCCGTGCAGGAGCCGAGCTCGTTAGCTGGTTTGCTCGTTAGCTGGATGCATTTTCC
>BRDA01061298.1:0-10542 GCA_036984385.1 Crenuchus spilurus | reverse complement strand
CTATATAGAGTCATGAACACTCAAAGAACCCAAAAGGTTATTTTCATGATGAGAGTTCTTCAGATTGATGAGGAAAGTGCTGTAGATGGTTCTATTTATATAGAAGCACGGCCGGTTCCGGTCCCCCCAAATTTCGTCTTTGCCCCCCCCAAGCGCAATGCATGCAGCAACAGCTATTTTTTAAATTATCTCTGAAAAAAATCTCTGAACCAATCACGAAAACGCATTTTGCTGTGCAGCGTGAAGATATTTCCTTGCTTATTTCTGATTGGCTCGTTGAGGCAAAACAACTATGAGTGTACGACTTAGTATTTTGTTTATAAGGGATTTATTATCAGTCCATCAAACCTTTTTTCTTTTCCCAGTCCTTACAATACCGCCTCTCGTATTTCCCCATTTACCTGGTATATTAGCTAGTGACTGTTATCTCTTCACCTTCTCTCTCTCTCTCTCTCTCTGTCTCTCTCTGTCTCTCTCTCACTTTCTCTCTCTCTCTCTCTCTCTCTCTCTCTCTCTCTGTCTCTCTCTGTCTCTCTCTCACTTTCTCTCTCTCTCTCTTTCTCTCTCTCTCTGTCTCTCTCTCTTTCTCTCTCTCTCTCTCTCTCAATTTTTTTTTTCAATTCAAAGTTGCTTTATTAGCATGATAAATATTCATATTTGTATAGCCAAAGCAGTGCTCAACATCTTTAGAGCATAATAAAATAGAAAAAGTGTAAAGAGATTTAAATTTAGAATATATACCTCTACATGTAGGTATGAACAGAACTCATTATATTTGAACAAATGAAAAAAAAAAAAATATATATATATATATATACACACATAATAACAATTACAATGAAGAATAATAGAGCTTATTACTATGTACAGTTTCATGTGGTCACTCACTGTCCCTCTCTTTCTCTCTCTCTCTCTCTCTGTCTCTCTCTCTCTGTCTCTCTCTCTCTCTCTCTCTCTCTCTCTCTGTCTCTCTCTCTCTCTCTCTCTCTCTCTCTCCTTTTCAGGCTATCTTTCCTTATAGTGTTTGTGTTTCAAACAAGCCCAATTTGACATGAAAACCGTGAACCTGGCAACTATGGACAGCTCAGTGCCAGACAAAGGGGGCTTACACGCAATAGTTTAATTCAGATATCTAAAAATGTCATTTTGACTAGTCATAATTACGTTTGAGGTATCTTGAATTGTAATTATGGATGTGTGACCCGTCAAATGGTGTTTTGTTGCTCAGTGTTAGCTGAGTGTTAGTGCTAGCTGTTAAGCAAGTAGCAGCTAATCGTTCCTAACACAGACTTAACTTTACACCTCTCTGCATGTATTTTGTGAATGTTTCCTTCAATAAATATACATTGTAGGAAACCCTGTAATGCATCGTTTTCTGATAAAAAAACAGCCATTAACAAAGGTGGGGTATTGAAATTAATCACAATTAGGGGCTGTATAGAAGCCTTTTGAAAATGGTTCTATAGCATTAAAAGAGGTTCCTCTATTATTACTTAACGTCGTAACTACTGCAGAACCCTTTTTGGGGCAAAATGGTTCTGTATAAAACCATCTACGACACATTCCTCATCCAGCTGAAGAACCCTTTCACCATGCAAAGAACCCTTTATCCATAAGAAGGGTTCTTTGAGTGTTCATGGTTCCATATAGTACCATTTTCTTTACTAAAGAACCATTAAACAACCATCTTCAGAACCATCAGAGTGTACTAAAGGTTGAACAGGTGTATCTATGATGTAAATTTAACATGAATATAGATGACATTATATTAAATAGCTAATATATAAACAAATACATAGAAGTAACTTGTTGAT
Source organism: Crenuchus spilurus (assembly GCA_036984385.1). NCBI lineage: Eukaryota > Metazoa > Chordata > Actinopteri > Characiformes > Crenuchidae > Crenuchus > Crenuchus spilurus. Next base: position 8,728 of record BRDA01061298.1, on the reverse strand, counting down.
AAATTGTTTGCAAGCTGCAGACTAAAGACTTATTAGATTATATGTTTAGTAATAAGCCCAGTACCCCATACTCACAGAGCCACCCCCCACAGGATATCCGAATGCCTTCTCCAAATCCACAAAACACGTGTAGATTGGTTGAGCAAACTCCCATGTACCCTCTAGGATCCTATCAAGGGTAAAGAGCTACACAGTAAATCTGCCAGTGTTAAATCAACACTGTTAAGAGTTAAATGAACACTGACAGTGTTACATTTTGACACCCTCAGTGTTAATTTAACTCTAATAGTGTTGATTTAACTAGCAGATTTACTCTGTAGTACAGTGTTCTACGACCAGGACAGAACCCATATTTCTTCTCCTGAATCTGAGATTCGACCATCAGTCAGACTCTCTTCTCCAGTACCCCTGAACAGACTTTACCAGGGAGGCTGAGAACTGTGATCACACTGAGGTTTTTTGAGGATTTTTTTTGAGGGATGGACGAGTCACCCTCAAGACTCTGCTTCTTCTCTTAGGTGGGATTGAAAAGGTCCTTAAAGTATTCCTTCCAATGGCGTCACCAGCAAAGGTCAACAAACTCCCCAAAACCACTGTAGACAGTGTTGATGGGAAATTGCTAGTTGAACTAGTTAAAGCAATGTCATCTTATTAAAATTATGAGCAGAACTAATTAAATAACAGTAAAATAATGCTGCATGATTAATAACCTTCATGCTGCTTTTAAGAGAATTCTCAGAGTTCTGGTGGAGGATTTATGTAAACAAATTCAAGTAGTGCTTTGCATTTGTAGAGTCCTTGTCTAAGCGGGTTGGAGCAGTTTTTGATGGCACACAGGGGACAGACAGCATGATTTTGTTTGAGAAGCTCTTATGTCAGGATTGTTCATGTTTGCACGGTGGATCAGCAGCTCATTTACATAGTTTGTGGACGTTTGCTCTGTGGATGATGTTCCTTTGCTGTTTCTGCAGGAGAATGAGGAGTGGTTCCTGGTTGCCCGAGTGATTGACAGGCTCTGCTTCATTACCATGGCGATGCTGTTTGTATTTGGAACCATTGGAATCTTCCTCATGGGTCATTTCAACCAGGCCCCATCAGAGCCGTTCCCTGGAGACCCCAAAAAATACCTGCCCGAAACGTTTCCTGTGAACAACACAGGCTGACCTGGACCAAACTTTTTGTTTTAGTCTGATTCCATCACTGAGAATAAGATCTTAGTTCTACAGCAGCAGCGTGAGGTCATCACATGTCACCACACTGTGACTGGACTACATTACCCACAATGCTTTGTTTAACCTGAGAAACATTTGAGCCATTTTTGCTGGGTTTTGTTTTGCAGATTTGTTATTGTTGGTGGATTTTAAGATTGTTTTTAATATGAAAATGAGTTTTAAACAAGAATTTGTTGTTTAGAATGATTGAAAAAATGAATGATTGCAGTAAATACTTTCATTATTGTTTGTTTCTCAGTGATGACAAATGCGATGTAGGTGCTCTGTGTGATTTGGGCATTATTTTGTATTTTGAACTGGAAACTAATAATAAATTAGTACTATTAATACTATACTACTGCAACTTTTATTATCACAAGACAAATTAGGATTAATAATTATAATAAACACTTTCACAAATGTTCCAGTTAAGATACGTTTTGTGAAAAATACTATTTTAAATTTTACTGAATTTTAAAGAATATTTTATTATTGTGTGTGGAGTAGGTCTGGGTGTTTATGGATTTATGGAGACCAAATATCCTGATAAATTTTTAAAAACTAAAAGAGCAGAAAGACTTGGTTATTGAGGTTAAGGTTAGGGTTAAGATTAGTAGTAGATATATGATTACTGAGCTACAGCATTACACAGGTCAGTGGAAATATAATAGTACACAACATGTGAATGTGTGTGTATGTGTGTGAGAGTGATCAGGATCTGAGCTGCAAGGCTGAGTGATGTTCCACAAAGAGCACATCCTGGAATTGGGGTGGGGAGGGGGGGGGGTGTTTAGTAGAACACACACATTAATCTGAATTCTTTAGGAATTGCCTGGAAACCCCAACTTCAACAGAGGTTGGTCATAACGCACTTCTCAGACCTGTGTGTGTCTCAACTACTGACTGAGTCGCTGTGAACCATCCACCTGAGATTTCTACATCAAGTCCACAGACCCACAGAAGAACAGGATGGTAAGACCTGCTTTACTGCAGATTATCAGCATTTATTGAGAACAAGACTATGTAACCTATTTAATATACTTCTACATCTGCTCCATAATATGGAAGCCTGCATTTAGCATTTTCTTGGCTTAAGTAGCTGCACTGTTTGAACAGTAGACAAAAATACTGTAGAAAAGCAGCTTGTTAAGTAGTGGAGGGATGAGATAAATAAGTATAAGAATTTTAACTCCTTTGACTCCAAAATATAAAATAACAGAATCTATTGTATAATTCTGCTAATAATCTAATTATACTTATTTGAAATTTAATATAATAGATAACTATAACAAATAATCATACTTTTTTACTTAATATTGTCATGTAATATATTATCTGTCTCTATTATTATTATTATTATTATTATTATTATTATTATTATTATTAATAGTAGTAGTAGTATCAGCTTTATTAATAGTACTAGTAGTAATATTGTTAAGCATATACAATAATAGCATAGCAACAAAAATTCTTCTATTTTATTTATGTATTTATTTATAATAATAATAATAATAATTATTATTATTATTATTATTATTATATATTAGTAGTAATATTGTTAGGCATGTGTAAATAACATAGCAACAAGAATAGCTACTGCCATTCTTCTTCTTCTATTTTATTTATGTATTTATTTATAATAATAATAATAATAATAATAATTATTATTATTATTATTATTATTATTATTATTATTACTATATATTAGTAGTAATATTGTTAAGCATATGTAAATAATAACATAGCAACAACAATAGCTACTGCCATTCTTCTTCTAATTATTATTATTTATTATTATTATTATTGCTATTCACAAAGAAAATATGATAAATGATACAATAAAACAATAACATTATGTATAAAATTATCTTTCTCTCAGAGTATGTCAGCTGTAACAGCTCAGCCTCTACCGTTTGATCTGGAGAGAGAGAAACACATAGAGATGCTGTTCAGAGCTTTCAACAGGGGATGGAGATCCTCCACAGACCCCCAGGAGCACAATGTCCCACCTGACCACAGTCACAGCCTCATCGCTGCTCACCCAGCAGCCACTTCCCAGCCTGCAGGGTCCAGTGAAGGAGGAGGGAAGCGGTCAGCAGGTGTGGAGATGGAGAGTTTGGATAAAGAAGAGCAGTGGATCATGGCAGGACTTCCAGCAGCTCTCGCTGTTCTGAGAACAGTCAGCCGGCTGCACATCACTGCCATCCCTCAACTACAGGGTAAGATTAAGATCAACCAATTTAGCCAATGTGATTTTTCACACAACGGAATTTGACCACATTTAACCCATTCGTGCAGTGAAACACACACACACTAGTGAACACACTAGGCTGTGAGAATTTGTGCTTATCTACCGCCGCCCAGGGAGCAGTTAGGGGGTTAGGTGCCTTGCTCAAGGGCACTTCCTGTCTGGGGATCGAACCAGTGACCTTCTGGTCACAAGACCAGATCCTTACTACTAGGCCATGGCTGCCCATAAAGCACAAAACAGCACCAACAAAGCCAAGTGGATTTACCATAACTTTCTCCAAATAGTCATGAATTTATTACCTAATTTATCAGATTATCTGTTGCCACCATGCTCTCAAATCATTCTGAGAATTAATATTAGTGTTTCATGTTTCTGCAGTGCAGAGCAGCACACAGCCTTAAGCAGAGATATTATGAAAGATGATTCATGTGGAGCCCTGTCCTTCAACAAAAAGAGCCAGTCAGCTTGTTGGTAAAGGCTTATGTGGGAAAAACCTCTCCCCTCCCCTTTGTTGTGAAGCCATAGACATACACAGTAGTCATGACAGTCTGAATAAATCTTTTTTTTCTGCTGTTATGTTCTTCAAACCCAACTAAAGTATTTATGTATTTGACATATTTTAACAGTGATTTCAAATATGTTTTTGAAACATCCATCCATCCATTATCTTATCCTGTCCAGGGTTGTGGTGAGTCCCCTACTCCTTCACCAGGCACAGGGCAGGGCATTACACTTATCCATACCCAGGAAAGTATACCAATCCATCACTGGGCACACACAATTTAGAGTACCCAATTCACCTGACCTCCATGTTTTTGGACTGTGAGAGGAAACCCACACAGACCCGGGGAGAACATGGCTCCACCCAGATGTCAGAGAGACTAACATGCTGACCACCAAGCCACCATGCTGTCAAGTGGCCAGACTCACCTATAAGGACTTTAGTGATGTTTGCCTATCTTCTTTATGTTATGTAACAGCCGCTATACTGACTTTTCAGACATGGCTGCCCCCAAATGTGGGACCCACCCTGTGGAGCATCAACTGGTTCATTTGTGGAACAAAGTATTTTGATTCCTCATCTCATATGAGTTGTGTTTTATAGATTGATCATGAACTTCATACACACTGTTTGCTACTTTTGGCGGTAAAGATGGCATGTGGAAAAAATAGTTACAGAATGAAGAACTGCTACAATCTCTCACTGCTGTTGGTTTTGTGTTTCAGGTCCTCAGTGCACAGCTCGCAGGTCATACAGTATCACCACAGACACCAGAGAGCAGCTGTTTGTGGCTGTAGAAGGTAATTATGGGATGGGATGACATATTTCTCAGCTGGGGCCCAAGAGAGCAAAACTGGCCGTAAGATGACACTCTCTCTCCCCAGCACTAGTAAGTAATGTCAGCTGACTCAGGCGTCTGCCAGGCGATCATTCAGAACTGGGGGTCCTGCGCTTTCCTCTGAGCGTGTTGGCTGCATGTTAGCGATGTACCGGCAGCAGTTGAAAAAGAGGCGGAGCTTGACTTCACATGCATCGGAGGAGGCCTGTGTTAGTCTGCACCCTCCTAGAGTCAGAGACATTACAAGTGATGGGGAGAGTCAATGAATGGCTACATACAATGGGGACAACATTTGGGTAAAAAAAATTCACCAAATGTAGTTCCTAAGTTTGTTTTTTTTTCTTAAATTTGTTTTCAAGTAATAGGCAAGTTAATGCAAAATTACTTATGAAACACGTTTTATACACCACGGTCATGCTACGTGCTTTACAGAGTAATAAATACAAAAATAAACTAGTAGACTTTAAAGTGAAGTTGTATAATATTATAGTAGAATATTACTATTATAGTAGGACTGTGTACTCTTTTAAAAGATGGTTCTCAAAGGGTTCCTTAGTAAAGAAAATGTAAAACCATGAAGTCTAAAATGGTTCTAAATAGCCCCCAAATGGTTCTGCTGTAATGATGATGTTAAGTTTGTAATAACAACGGAACCATTTATGGGGGTATATAGAGCCATCTTCAAAAAGGTTCTGTACCATCTACGACACATTTATCATCAATCTGTAGAACCCGATCACCATGCAAAGAGGTTCTTTGATTGTTCATGGTACTATATAGAACCATTTTCTTTACTGAAGAACCCTTAAAGAACCATCTCTTTTAAGAGTATAGAATTGAAGGAACCAGTTATCTCTTATTTTGCACAAACATGTCAGGGCTCAAGTGTACTTGTGCTCTTGATTGTGTAAATTCTCTCTACAAATAAATTCCAAATAAGAAAAGCAGGTGAATGTCAGGATGTTCTTGAAAAAAATGGGTTTATAGAAGAAATTAGATTAAGATTAAGATTAAGATCAACCAATTTAGCCAATGTGATTTTTCACACAACGGAATTTGACCTCCGCATTTAACCCATTTGTGCAGTGAAACACACACACACACACTAGTGAACACACTAGGCTGTGAGAATTTGTGCCCCAAGCGGTGGGCAGCCCTCAACCACCGGCGCCCGGGGAGCAGTTAGGGGGTTAGGTGCCTTGCTCAAGGGCACTTCAGTCATGTCCTGTCTGGGGATCGAACCAGCGACCTTCTGGTCACAAGACCAGATCCTTACCACTAGTCCATGGCTGCCATAAAATGTTTTCTAAAGAGCTGGTATGTGAATGATTGTGAATGTAAACGTCATTTGTCCTGTTGTCTGGTTTTATAGTCTTTGTTGCTGAGAGGGCTGGTGCTCCGCCCACGCAGATCACACACTGTGCATGGTGCCCCAAGTGTCCATGGGGGCACCAACAAAGTTCCTGCCACCCCATCTAGAACATTAAATTTGTAGAATATTTAATTAATTTTTTTTTTTACATTTTTTATCCCCTTCCCAATGTAGTAGTAGTCAATTAGCCAATCCCATCCATTAGGACTCTCCCCATCACTTTTGCATTGTCCCTGAAGGGTGAAGACATGCACACGCCTCCTCCGTTGTGTGTGATGCAGCCCCCCGCCTCTTTTTGAACTACCGCTACTACACTGTCACTGTGGAGTCAACGCACTCAGAGGAGAGCACAGGATTCCCAGCTCCAAATGGACCAATCAGTAGACGCCTGAGCCAGCAGACATTGCAATGTGAGAGTGATAGGGAGGTAGAGCGCCATCTACCTGCCCAGAGAGAGCACTGCCAATTTTTGCTCTCTTGGGCCCCGGCTGTTGATGGTAAACAGCATGACCGGGATTCAAACTCACGATCCTCTGATCATAGTGTCAGCGTCTTAGCCTGCTGAGCCACTCGGGGCTTATTTATTTTCAAGTTTGAGTAAATTACAATTCACACAGTATCAACATTAAAACAATGTAATTTTGTAATTTTTTGTAACTATTCAAAATACAGTTAAGTCTTAAATATTTCGGAAAGTTCATTATATGTAAAGTGACACATTTTAAGACTTTTTGATCAGTGTGACTTATAATTCATAAAAATTAGAAATCCAGCATCTCAAATAATTAAAATACTTCAAGTTTGAGTAAATTACTATTCAAACAGTTCAATATTACAACAGAAAAGGCTGAAATGTTATGTGTAATGATTATAAAATATGGCAGTTCTCTTTCTCTCTCAGAGAGCTCATGTGTGTGTATGCAGTGCTGTGGCCCTGTCCGCTCCTGCTCTCTGCAGGGTTTTGATCAGGACCGCCAGCTTTTCTTCCTCTTTGAAAGACCCCTGAGGGCGGAATCATGCTGTCTTGGCTGCTGCCTGATGGAAATGAGAGCCTACACATCTCAGAGGGAGCTCATTGGTACTGTTCACCAGAGGTAACCACTCACCCCATTGTGAACTTAACTGCACAATCAGTCTTGGTTTAATGTGGTTCTAGATTGTATTTAGTTTAGTAGTTGTCATTGACACACTACACAAATGGTTTGAAACACTCCTTGTAACTTCAGTGTGAATGGACGGGGCTTGTCATATAGGCAAATATATATATATATGTTTGGATTGAACCAACTGGATGCTTTGGCAGCCTTGTGTATATGGACCGCATGTACTGGGTTTATGATGTATTTTGAAACAAGAAGCTAAGTCCAACATTGTATAGAAATCATCCTAAAACACAGCAGAAATCAACAGAAACGGCAGAAACACAGCAGGAATTAGAGAAATAAAGAGATATTTATAAAAATATAAATATAAAATAAAAATTCTCTGTATTAAACTTGTAAGTTTTGCTTTTAACCCTTTAACATCCTGCTTAACCATTTGGTAGAGCTCATTTAAGTCACTATATCTTATTGAAGAAGGTGCTGAACTTAACACAAAGTAATTGTGCCATCTCTACCAATCGGTAGAGGGATGGTAGGCTAAAAAACATCCACTAGAGGTCACTAAAAATGCAAAATTTTGTGTCTTATTTCACAGTTTGTGGTTTGACTGGCACTCCAGATAGTTTTCAAAATATGTCCTTTTTACGAGAAAGGATGGGTACTATATCAAAAATGTTACTTTAAATTAAGAGTATGGAGCCAAAATATGTGAGTAAAAAGTATTAACATTAAAACACTCATGAATAAGAAAGTGAAAGCTAAATGATTTAACCAATAAATGTAGGAGGTGTGTTGGGGTCAGTAATGGGTAGCACTGCACTGCCCAAATTAAAAATAGCCCAGCTATGAGCAGATTTGTTGTACATGGTGGTTAATTCAGTATTTTAGTGAAAGTGTGTATTTTCAATGTTGGTCACTTTTCATGTTCTGCTCACCGCGTTACATCATTCTCTAGCCATTTAAAAACAGCCCTCATTTTTTTCAGTGGGAGTGCCAAAGACAAACCCGTCTTTTTTCACCCTCTCCTCCTTCCTGTCTTTCATCTGCCAACTCATTTTTTTTCTCTCTCTCCCTCCTTCTCCTCTTTCAGTGCCAGACATTCTTCAGGGTGAGATCAAGTTATCTTTGTGAATCTGATCTTTACATCAGCTTAAAACTAACTCTATCTCTCTCACTCTGTCTCTCTCTTTATCTCTCTCACTCTGTCTCTCTCTTTATCTCTCTCTCTCTCTCACTCTGTCTCTCTCTTTATCTCTCTCTCTCTCTCACTCTGTCTCTCTCTTTATCTCTCTCTCTGTGTCTCTCTCTTTATCTCTCTCTCTCTCACTGTCTCTCTCTCTCTTTATCTCTCTCTCTCTCTGTCTCTCTCTTTATCTCTCTCTCTGTGTCTCTCTCTTTATCTCTCTCTCTCTCACTGTCTCTCTCTCTCTTTATCTCTCTCTCTCTCTGTC
>BRDA01061286.1:0-28324 GCA_036984385.1 Crenuchus spilurus | reverse complement strand
AGTACGATCTTTTCTGTTGCTGTTGTTTGTCTAGCCGTTGCCGATTACTGCATTGTTGTACACAACATCTAGAACCCTGATTGGCTTGTTTCTACATATTTTAAACTCTCCTGCCGACACATTCACCGCTGCCATTATGTAAACAACTACATCGGATATTGCCGGTCGCACATGGAATTATGGGATTGTGAATAGGGCGAATTGACCTTAATGCTAAATTAATATTTGATAGAACACAGACATTTCAACATCTTTTCAGTTTAACTACCATGTCTGTTCTTTTTTAAAATATCTGTAATGCATACAGAATTCTTTTCAACAAAGTGCAGCAAAAACAGTAAAACAATGTAACTATTGTTTTGAAGTATTAAGAGTTAGAGTATAAAATGGTCTCAACAATTGATGAAACTCTGGGGGAAACACTAATTTAGACATCGATATCATAGACCTTTGGGACTGCTGGCCATTAAAACTGCATCATATTTGTCCAAAATCTGCTCAAACTGGTAGGTCATTATACACATACCAGTTGTTATGGTCTGGTGCAAAATGGCATTCACTCCCCTTCATTTCTTATGTGTACACCCTTCACCTTGACCTGTCAATGATACGTCAGAGCTGTTGGAGCCTGAGGTGGTAGCAGCTTATCTACAGAGTTCCCCTGCTGCTAAATTCTAACAGGACAATGCTCAACCACATGTGGCACAATAGAAGGGCTATGTGACCCTGATGTATCCCCCACTGAGCACATCTGCAACATGGCTGCACAATGGTTACCAAAATCCACTTTGACTACATACAAAGGCTGCAAGGCACAACATTGCTCAAACATCAAGCATCATCCCAATCTGTCAGACTGCAGAAATGGTTATCAATTTGCTATATTTCAGCAACCTTTAGAAAATGAACATCCCCATTACATTTTTGGTGCATGCATGCAGTGTGCAATATAAAATATCCTGTTACTCTATAAGTAAGCCAAAACTGGTTCTTGCTTGTAATTTCATTTGAGCCTTGTTTATGTATGATTTAAGGGATCCTGTACTTGTAAACTTCAGTCCCTTTTAAAAGGTGCTGCAGCCTGAGGAGAAGAAAGCTGCTGAGAGTTCTCATGGCTCACATCAGAGTCTTTCACATGCAGCTTGTGCCCTCTAGTGCACCTCCAAATCACAGCCAGTCTGCCTCTCCATGTAGAAAACTATAACAGGATCAAGTGCACGGCCCGAGGCCTGCCGATTAGCAGCCAAACAAAAGGAAATGATATGCAGCAGCAGGAGCAGGCAGAGGTGAGAGTTCACAGCAGCCCATCGCACGAGCGGGATATGCACGCTCACGTCTGATTAATGCAGGAGTGGAGAGAGGGCTGAACAAAACTAAACAAGCATTTTTCATTCTTTAATTATCTGAATTTGTGACATGGAGAGAGCCGTGAAGAAGGAAGCTCAGAGCGATGGGGGGGATTCACACAGCGAGCGTGACAGCACTGTAATAACCTCAATTATTCAGAATTAGGCCACTATTGATTTACTGCTGGATTGGCTTACCGCATCTCAAAGTGGGAGGGAGAAGGGGGCCCTCGACCCTCCACATGTCCCAGGAAGAGTGAGCGTAGCTGGGAGGGAGGAGGAGGAGGAGGAGGGTCAGGTGAGGAAAGGGGTGATAGAGACTAGGGTGAAAATGTGTAATTAAAAGATCCTCCTTATCAAGTCCATGATGGATGAAGCGATCTAGGCAGACCAAACCTGCTCTCTCTCTCTCTCTCTCTCTCTCAGCCCACTCTCACACTCAGCAATGACCTTCAGAGCTGGTCAGAGCCAGTTTGGAGAAGTATGAATGACAGGAAAGGGGAAAAGGCTACAAGGTTCCCACAGTGACCCCAGCCACCCTCTCACAGCAAGAAACAATATTTTTGTTTTTCTCAGCTAGAGTTCTCCATGCCCGTTATGAAGACAGGATTAATTGCATGAGAACATGGATTATTAATCATTAGGATGTCAGTGGGTTCTGTATACATGCCACCGCTGAAGTCCTCTCTGATAAAGTGATAAAACAACAAGCAGATCTGACCTCAGTATTTACAGCTGGCCCTGAGAACCCAAATGCTTAACAGGATTCTTCAACTTAAAGGAACAGAGCCATAAAGAAACTCTGTCACAGCACAGCTTGCTTCTTTAGTTCTCCACAGGACGTAAGACACCAGTGTAGCTTACATATCCTTACTGTTTAAACAAAATCTTATATCTCCAAATTGGCAACTTGACAGAAGGAGGAGTTTTGGGAGAAGAATGTACCATTTCAGTCTGATGTTACGTTCTAGCTTCTGCAGCTGTTTTTTTTTTTTTTTTTACCAGATTTTTCATTTCATGATGTGCCAAATGTGCTCTGGACAGAATACCTTGTTCAGTACGCTCACGTTTCTACAAAGCCATGCTGTATGAGGATTAGCATTGTCTTGGGCAAATTGTGTTCACAGAAAATGATTTCTGCAAGTGTTCCTAAGCCCATGCAATGATTTTCAGTACAGAAACAGGCTTGATTCTTAACCCTGTGGCGTCAGCTCTCCCACCGGTGGCAAATTCCACAAAAACACTTAGATAACTCTACAAGATTTTATCTTAGAAACAAAACTAAGCATATCATGAGAAACCTTAAAGGATCCACTTTTCAAATATAAATAGCTTGAATCAACATATATTTTTGGATTCTTGTGAGATGAGCTTAAATAAGTAGAGACACATCTGTGAAAGCGAGTCAGACAGCAGCACATATTTCCCCGCCAAAAGACACAGAGTCATTCATATGATAATGACATGGTAATTCTGGAAATTCAATTGGTGGGTTCCAGCAGCCAGAAATCTCTAGACCTGCTACAGATATCGCTGTGTTTTATTTGCAGCACATTGAAAATGATGGACAATGTACCAAAATAGATTTTTGGCTGAAACTGAAATTAAATAATTGGCTGAACATGTTTCTTCATTTTTATAAATGATTATAAAATTATTAACCAAACTACTTGTCAAAATAAGTCTTGAATGTTGACTCAACAAAGAGTTCTCACCTGAGGTGATCCTGAAGAAAAGACCTCTCACCTAAATATTCAATGTAGGGTTAGTGGCTGAGGAAAAAAAGAGTGTCACCTCACATTTGTTAAGCTTTAGAAACAAAACCACATACAATTTCTAAAACATGTAATGAGCAGTGTGTAGTCAACACCTCTGTTTATTCAGTTCTGAGCTCAAAACAGGTTTTTTTAAAGTCTAAGTTTAGAGCAGATTTAATCAGAATATAGAATTATGGCACTTTTACTGTTTTGACACTGTTGTTGCTGAGTTTGTGCTGAACTTAAGCCTGTGTAACACTTTGGGGAAAAATAATTTTAAATGGGTGTAATTTGTAAAAAGTCAGGGCATGTCAGACTACATCAGAGAGTCTGAAATAGCCTCAGACTTCAGAGGGTTAAAGCAGAGACAGCTGATGGCCTGAAGATCATGAGCATCCAATACTGCCCATCAGCCTTGTTCCTTGCACACAGGGATTTCTCCACATTCTCTGAATGTTCTGATGATATGTACTGTAGCTGGTAGGATATTTAATGTCTTCGCATTGTTAGGTTAAGAAAAAGTTCCACACTTTTTAGATATAGAAAAAAGTCTGGTCTGGTTTAGGACACAATTTGATTGACTGTCTGTGATAAAAATGACAAAAACTGTTATCACATGCTGTCTGGCATGGCTGCGGTGAAGTTTTTTTATGAATTCTATTTGGCCTAAAATTGTGATTATTTCTTCTTTTTTATTATGCAAAAAATACTCAAAATTTTACGTTTAACAAAAGTCAAAACATTTTACATCATTTTAGTTCAGAACACTGCTATATGAATTATCCATAATGTGCATAAAACAGCAGCAGTGCACCATTAATACACCATTAACAGTCAAAATGATATATAGTCTTATATGATGTAAGTACTGTGTGAAGTAAGAAGCCAGGTCTCAAGCACCATGACAGCTGTTATTTGCAGGCTTAACCTTATTGTTGGTTCTGGAAAGCAAAACAGCACTTACTGACAAATATACGGACAGAACGTTACCACAGCAGTAGTGCTCATACTTTCAAAGCAAATAAACATAAAACACAGCTTTATATTTAAAGGGCTCAAATCACCAAAAATCCCTGCTTTCCTGCAAAAATAAAAGGGACTATGTATACATTATTAAAGTGTAAAAACATGTCACTCACTCCTCAGTCTATATACAGAAGCTGAGATGTATGCTGAATTCATCATGTTTGCTCTGTAGCCATCACACACACATACACAAGCACACGCACACACACACGCACACGCAGTCTCACACAACTGCTCAGCCTACACACTGTTTATTGTGACAGAAAACCACAGAAAGGCTACAAGTAAGAAATAAAAAAGAAGAAAAGGTAAAATATGAAGCCTTGAAGAGATGCTTCTAGACCAGCTGTGAGCCTCGGATTGCCATCAGTGAGCAGTTACATTTGGTCAGCCTTGAGTTGGAAGTTGAGTTGGAGGAGAGAGAAAGAAACAGAAATACAGATAGAAAAAAACGATAGAGAGAACATTAAAAAAGCAACAGACACAGACAGAAAGAGAGTCAGAAAAAGAAAGCAATAGAATGAAGAGAGAGAATTACAGAGGTTGAGAGAGAGTGAGACCAAGATAGAAAGAGGGAGAGAACAATAGATAAAGAATAAGTGAGGGAGAAAAAAAGAGGAACAGAGAGACAAGCTATATCAGAGGAGAGAGAACATTAAAGAAAAGAGAGAGAACCATAGAGACAGACTGGGAACAAAAAAGATTGAAACAGAGATGGAAAGAGAAAGATAGAGAATGGAGAGAGAGAATGACAGTCAGAGAAAGAGGGACAGAGCAAGAAAGAGGAAGAGCAGAGACAGCAAAATAGAAGAGACTCAGAGAAAGTAAACCATAACTACAGAGGAGACAGGAGAGAGAGAGAGAGAGAGAGAGAGAGAGAGAGAGAGAGAGAGAGAGAGAATAATAGAGAAAGAAAAGGTGAGCCAAAGAGAGATGAACAGTGAGAAAAAGAAAGAATAATGGAGAAAGAAGAAATGTGTGAGAGAGAGAAAGAGAGGAAATTATAAAAATAGAGAAACATAAAACAGAGAAAGAGATAGAATGAAGAGAGAATAACAACAAGAGTCAGAGAGAGGGAGCAAGAGCGAGAGAGAAAGAGGGAGAGCAGAGAGAGTAATAGAGACACAGAGAAAGAGAACAATAAATAGAGACAGAGAGGAGAGAGAGATAATAATAGAGAAAGAATGAGAGAGAGAGAGAGAGAGAGAGAGAGAGAGAGAGAGAGAGATGTACAGGGTCTGTGATGTTTCTGGCACAGTGTAGTTGTCTGCTGTCTCCACAGTGGTTCCTAATCAACACTAATTGGCAGTTGCGCTGACAGGCGGGGCCACAGTCGTGTGCAGGAGGGAAAGATGCTCTGTCTGCCCTGCACGAGGGTTCAGCCACTCTACCTCATACCATCTCCTCACACTCTAGGGCAAGCGGGTGTTGGCACCCAAAAGCGCGTGTATGTCTGCACGTCAGTTAAACATCTCCTGCCAGATTTTTAGCTTTATGTGCTTTGCAGGACACTGTGTGGTGCGCTTAAGCATCTTCTTGGCTGGAAGCACAGCGCAGTCCGCTCCAGCAGGGTGGCATTTTTTTGGCAGCTCTTCCTTGAGAATAAATAGCGGGAATTTGACACTATAAACCTGTTAACATTGTTCCTTTTAAGGCTGCAACATTTCACCTGAGAATACTTAAATCTGTCGATAAGGTCATCGAGATCCATTTCATTAAGACTGTGAGAGATTTACGCAGCTATTTTTAAAGTCTTACAGGCTAAATCCTTGAGGTGACATTCTCAATGATATACGACACGCAGAACTTTTTTTTGACCAAGGGCTTGTGGGATAAACATCCCGATTCACATTCGATTGTTCTTTCCTCCCACGGCTCAACAGCAGGAAGGCCTCCAAACCTGCTCCTTATCTTAGCTCAGTGATGGAAAGAATAGTCGTAAAGAAGAGTAAGATGTGAACTAGAGCTTTGCTTCACAGGGTGTTTGAATTCAAAGCTATAAAGCTCTTTCATACAATACATATGAACAGAAGCAGGTTAGTGAACTGTTGTTGGTAGAAGAACACATCTATGAGACATGTCCACATTGGAGGCCATCGATCGATTGAAGAAACACAAAGTTTGATTAAGAGTCCATATTAACACATAGGTTGCAGCTATTGCTGAGAAAATCTAAAGCAATGCAGCATCCAGCCAGAGGTCTTCCATGTCAGACGTGTTCTCACTAGACAGAAATATGACAGGTGCTTCAGGTGAGAGGCGGCACCTGAATACTTGTAAGGCATGTGTTACAGATATCACTGTGTCTTGTTTACAGCACATTGAAGATGGACTGTGATGCATCAATACTAATACTAGGGATGCACCTATACATTTTTGGCTGAATCTAAAATAAAACATTTGGCCGAATGTTTCTTCATTTATATAAATGATTATAATGACAACATAAGTTAGTCAGGAATGAATGTCTGTACTTTAATAAGTTAGTTTGACATCATTAGGTTTAATAACATGAGTTTAATTGATTATATTCTTATATTTGTATATAAAGCAAAGACAATGATATATGAATATGTATGAAGAAGTGTTTGTGCTTAATTATCACTAATATATAATAAAATGATGAAAATGTCTAAAATGAATGATGTAAGTCACATGGATGTGTTGTGTGTTTAATGTGACTGTCATTGGCTACAGACACTGAAACACTTCACATTTCTTCTGGTAATTGTGAGACGATCCCTAACACTGAAGTTGCCGAAGCACAAACACAAAGCTAAGCGGCTGTATTCTGGCTTCCCTCTGAACTTATTGAATATATATTCATTTTCCCAACCTGCCAGAAATCTTCTGCATTCTGTCTATTTTTTGCTTCGGGTCAACCCAAAAGCTCAGGAACAGTAATGTAGGTGTAACATCCTTAATGTTTTGTTTGGGGGTGGGGAGGAAATGTGGAGCATTTTAGATTGGTTTTATATAACAGCGACACCCAATAGCGTTCAAACTAGGAACCTTTTTTTTTTACCTGCTTAATAGTGGATCAACTTTCATTTTATTTCTAAAATACTTCGCTGTCAGAACATTGTCAAAACATCATCCTGTCTGCTGGGAAGTGATATCAAAACATCATCAACATGCCAACACTACGTGTAGTAGTCACATGTGCTCACCTGCAGATTTTCCAGACTTAGTACTAGGGTTCTCTGGCTGGATAAAGTCTGGGTAATGTCATCTGTAGCTGACATTTTCATTCATACAGGTGAATTCCAGAAAAGTTCAGGGTTGCTGTGCATGTTTGAAAGATGCTACCAACTTAGAGTCATATGTAGATAAAACAGACGTGAAGCAATGAGCTCAGAAACAATACAAATAGCAAAACAGAGGGAAAGAAAGAAATATAGAGATTGATTTATGTAAGGTAGAGGCCACACTTAGAGCAGTAGAGGCTGGGAGCTGTGGGTCCTGCTGGCTCAAGCAGCTGCAAATCCTCCTATGCACAACATGCAGCGCTTCCCTGCAACCATGAAGCACAGAGGGAGCCAGAATGTCAGCACCACAGCAGGTGGATGTGGATCTGCCTTGCAAAGCGCCTTGGCATCGGCAGCTACTGAGACCGAAGGGTGCCACACAAAGCTCCCCGGAACATAATCTCCTTCAGATGGCATGTAAGCCGTGCGCTTAGCAAACATAATCAGAGGATTTCAGAACTACTAAAACACTGCCTCGGCTTGTTTCTTCCTGAACACTTGTTCAAAGGACAAATGCCTCAAGACTGAGGTTGATACAGACACTGAAAGACATCTTCTCATTGGACTGACTCGGAGTTATAAACTCTAGGTAATTTAGGTTTCACATTACTACAGGCCACATGGAGGAGAGCTGATGATTAAAGTTAGGCTGAACTAGGACCCTGCCATTTAATAGTAATTGCGAGGTCAAGTACTGATTTGAGTGTGCCGAGGTGAAGCGGCGGTAGCTGGAGGGAGGGGAATGTGCTCTTTTTGAAGATGAGACTCATCAGGAACCCTGACAGCTTTTCGAGCACGGCTCCTTTGAAGGGAGGGTGATGACTGACATGAGATTCAGAAGCTCTGCGCTGAGCCTGTGAGCACCCTATTCCTCTCTTTTTGACACCCAGCCAGACCTGAGCCCATGAAAATAACCTTAAATACAGCACACTAACACTGAATGGGTGGTTGTCACAGAAGGTAATATATATTTAAATATCAGTAGTCTATCATTATGCCCTTTTGCACATCTCTCAAATCACATCATTTGCCTATGACAATTGTTTGGCACTTTGCTACAACTGACTAGTGTGCTCGCTTATTTATACATACAGTAAACCCTGTCACATGGCATCTGTGCCATCCATTCCAAACCAGGGGTGGTCATAATATTGTAATATGACTGTGTATATCAGCCATCGGCTACACTGCACTCTAAATATTGAAAAACCCAAATAAGTCAATCACTATGCTACAGTGTGGAGACCCAACTGAAGTCAAATAAAGAAGGGACTGCTGGTAGAAAACTCTATGACTGTCTTTAAAATGGTGGCGAGTCTTCCCCTGAGGGTAAGCATGGAGGTCTGGGAGTGCCTCTCTTCTGGAGTCGAACACAAGGCACAAAAACACAGACATTCACTCTCTAATACCCCAATTTTCTTAAATAGACTCTCTCACGAGTAACAACTCCACTGCATTCTCCTGGACTGCAATTACCAAGCTAAACACACTGGAGAACTCGGAGAGAGTGCGAGATATTTCAGACTCAGATGATTCATATAGACTGTTCTTATATGACACTGCTGTAAGAACACGATTGCTGGGCTTTTTCCCTCCCCGGAATAAATAATAATGACACAATAAATGATCAAAAATAAAATATTATAATAATGCACCAAGGGCTACTTATGTTCTTAGGCTTGGATGATTTTTCTTAATTTGACAGAAAGGGAATAACGATTTTATTCTTGAGCAACTGTGCTGCACATTGAAATAATTTAGTATCTGAAAGCCATTATGTAATATTCAGTAAAACATCATGGTGATGTTTCTATACCACATCAGTGCATTCTTTAGTATGATGATCAATGAGCGAATAAATGACAACATGAAAATGCTAGTTTTCAGTGTATTTATATTTCACATTTAACAGAGAGACAGACAGAGACAGATAGATAGATAGATAGATAGATAGATAGATAGATAGATAGATAGATAGATAGATAGATAGATAGATAGATAGATAGATAGATACAAACAGACAGATGATAGACAGAGACAGACAGACAGACAGATAGACAGAGACAGACGATAGACAGACAAACAGACAGATGATAGACAGAGACAGACAGACAGACAGATGATAGGAAGACAGACAGATGATAGACAGACAGACAGATGATAGACAGACAGAGACAGATGATAGGAAGACAGACAGAGAGACAGAGACAGACGATAGACAGACAGACAGATAGACGATAGACAGAGGCAGACAAATAAGACAGAGACAGACAGAGACAGACGATAGATAGACAGACACAGACGATAGACAGAGATAGATAGACAGACAGACAGAGACAGATGATAGATAGACAAAGACAGACAGACAGGCGATTGACAGACAGACAGGCAATTGACAGACAGAGAGACAGACAGACGATAGACAGAGGCAGACAGATGAGACAGACAGAGAGACAGACCGAGACATACAGATAAGAGAGACAGACAGATAAGACAGACAGAGACAGACAGACAGACAGACAGACAGACAGACAGACAGACAGACAGACAGACAGAGATAGCTACGTAGACAGACACAGGTGATAGATAGCAGGCAGGAAAGCAGACAGATGATAGACAGACAGACAGACAGACAGACAGATAGTATAGTTCTATTGCGGTGGGTAAGAAATGTGGTTCTTTAAGACAGCATGACTGTATGACTCGGCCACTGAATATGCTTCTCTGTGTTGTGTACGGGGGCTGTGAGGTATTGTCCAGGCCAGCTAACTGATTGTTGAGAGAAAAGAAAGACTTCACCACATATGAGCTAAAGTGTGTGTAAGAGAAATGTCTGGTGTTTAATGTCGAGGCTGTGCTGGTGAGGCTCTAGGTACTGTGAACAGGATGTCCACCCCATTGGGGGCTGGGCCTGGGAGCCACCTGATGGACAATGTACAACAGAACAGCCTGAATGAGTCGTGACAGCTCCCTGCCTATTAACGGCTAACATGAAGCAGACTAACTAACCTCCTTTTCAGTTTCTTCCCATTAGCAGACTTTCAAATCTATTAACACCTAAGCAGCCTTTCAGGCCCAATTCCAGATGTGTGCTGGCAGTTATAGTGCTTCCAGAAATGTGTGTAAGACAGGAAGAGATTTTCAAAAGTGGGTTTGGGGGAAGTTAGCACAATATGCTAACTTTGCCTAAAAGACCACTTGTTTTCTCGTTTGCTTTGGGGTAGGAGTCATCGTAAAATTAAAGCTAAGCTATAAAAGACAAACTCCGACATATTTAAAGCATTTGCAAAAATTTTGAAGAAGATGGTTAGCAAAGGTTGTTAGCATAGCGATAGCCGTTTGGTGATTAGTGTTTTTTTGGTTTAGGAGACCCATGGGAACAGTGAGATGGTGGGATTTTCGCCTCATGAGACTGGCGCCAGCGGTTTGGCTCGGCGATCACAGCATCGCCCCCTTCAGCGTAAGAGGTGTTCGGCGGGCTCCGACTCATTAAAACGCACTGTAAAGGTAACCGCAGACGACTTTTTTCTGACCGCCGACATAGATCAAAACCAAAACGCCACATTACAAAGAGAAAAGGCATGTATCAAAACAACAGAGCATGCTTTTGAAGCTTTCCGACTTACGATAAGTATTTTGGGGTTTTTTTGAGGGTCACTGTATTTTCCTAAAAGAAATATACACTTAGTCTACCTTAGTGAACATACTCCACAGAGTACTGACTGAACTACTGGAAAGACTAAGGATACCAGACACACATCACAATGAATGAGAGACTGACACTCAGCCCTTTCATAATAAGTCCAGGAAGAGTAATCTGTGGAGGTCAGTCTCGGGGAGCAGACCTCATACATCATGCTAAGGAGTGACACATGGTGCAGCATCCTTAAAGCCAGAGGGGACTAACTCTTCAGGAGGTTTAATTATTTACATCAGGCATAGCATAAAGTGCAGTACACAGCTTTAAGTATATAATGCACTAAGGAGAGGAGGTATTGATCGACTAATTAATTGATTTATGTGGAAAGTAATCGAATACCTAACAATCCATTTGGGGAGCTCATTAGTTACAATGCATTATTCATACCTGGAGTCATGATGTGTGTGTATGTACTGTATGTGTGCATATAGTGTATGTAAGTGAAAGCTACATAAACTTTAAGAATTTAAGCAAAAATATCTGCATCGTGATCTACATTCTCCACCACACATTCGATTCCAAAGATGCCGGAAAGCAGATTTCACGGTTTTTATGTTTAAACCATCTGGCTTTTTTTTCAGCAGCAGGGAAAGTTCTCTAAAACAAAAACATGCTTGGGATTTCATCCTTTTTATCCAATGCAAACCAAAACTGTTTGTCTATGCCCCTGAGGGAGGTGGATGCTTCTGGCGCCCTGCCCTTCACCATTCTGTCTCTTAAATAAGGTTAGTGTTTGCTCTCTTTACACACTCAAGACTATTTACCCGCTACGGCCCTGTGAGACGGAGGGGTTAAATAAAAGAAAAAAACCTGTCTGCTTCAAGACACTTTGCCTGGGAAAGAGCTCCAAAAAGCTCAACCCTGTGGTACCTCAGCAAAGCAGCAACCATTATGCAGAATGAATACACACCCACGTGCTGGTCTGCCATGTCCCGAGGCCTTAGGTTGCAACACAGCCGCTGAAGTGCAAAACTGCCGCTTAAGTGCAGCGAGCTTCCAGTGAGTTCTTACAAATCTCATGCATCGCTTCAGCATCTGATGTTGTGAGAAAAGGGCACAAGCTGTAATAGTTTACTCCTAGTCGGCAACATTGGAAATTACAATGGAACAAATCCATGGAGTGTGTGTGTGTGTGGGGGTAGTTTTATAAGATGAATGCTAGATTAAAATCTCCCAAATCTTTTCCTCTCCATTGAGTCTCCCTAATACCTGCCTTGAAAACATCTGCTCCAGGGTAAGATTAAAAAAAGTGTCAGATGCTCTTTCCATTAATAATAGACCAACCAATTAATCAGGCCGATTACTGCTGCTTTAAGATACTTGGCATTATTTGTAAACAATCAGGCTGCACTCACAAGGCCAGTAAACAAACAAACATCACATTTACAGGCACATCTGCAGGCAGCCTAAGCATTGTTGCTGCTGTTTAACGATGTTAGGGCTCCCCCTAGTGTCAATTTCACCACTCTACAGGCATATGACTGATTAATATATTATCTTATCTCAATTATTTTTTTATGTTTATATGCAAAAGTAGACACAACATCAGCATTATATGTCAGCCAATCGGCTGCCTTGCCCTCTAAATATCTGGTCCATGCCTTTATCTCCTCCAGGCTAGACTATTGCAATGCCCTCCACACCGGGATCACTGGCAGGAGACTGCAGAAGCTTCAGTAGATCCAGAATTGTGCTGCCAGGATCCTGATGAGGAGGTGCAAATATGATCATATCACACCCATTCTACAATCTATACACTGACTACCCATCCACTACAGAATCCAATACAAAATCTGCCTTCTCACTCATCAATGTCTGCCTGGAAATGACCCACTGTATCTCAAAGAGCTCCTTACACCACACAATACCTCAAGATACCGCCGTTCAACTAACACTCACTGCCTTCAACAACCCCGGACCAAACTCTGCACTATAGGAGACCGTGCTTTTAAAACTGTTGCTCCACGTCTGTGGAATGCCTTCCCAGACTCCCTGAAGGAACCACAGAGTGTGGAGTCTTTTATAAAACATCTAAAAACTTTGTATTGTTGGTGTGTAGATGTTGGTATTCCTATTGTTTTTTATATTTTTTATTTTATTATTATTGTTTTTTTTTATTATTTATTATTATTATTATTATTATTATTATTATTATTAATGATTTTTTTATTTTATTTTATTTCATGCTGTAGCACTGAGATTTCCTTGAAATGTAGAGTGCATTACAAATAAAATGTATTATTATTATTATTATTATTATTATTATTATTATTATTATCATCAGCCACCATAAACCCATATCGGTGTTCACAAAGTCACTGCAAAATGTCAAATATAAAAGGGTCAACATTGTTAAAGTGTTAATTTATTTTTAATGTACACTTTTAAAAATAAAATTGCCACAAATGCTTCATTGGAGAGACCTTTATGTTGAGATGTCCAAGTTAAAAGTACCTCCACTATAATGTATCTTACAACTAGCAGGTCAAGGAGGCCAATCACAATGAAGAGCACATTCACATGGAATTACTCTCATGTAAGTTAGTGGAATTACAGCCACAGCCATTCACTGAAGAACACAGAGTGGCAACGACATGAATGAATTCTGTCATTATGAGTTAATGGCTCTAAAAGGGCTTGTAGCACCATGTGAAGTCAAGTATAGATGTTTGAATAAATGATGACACCGAGCATGACTGGAGTGAATTAGGGACAGATCAAGCATCTGGCTGGTGGAGTACATCTCTAACACCTCCGCGCCTGACCTCAGCCTTCATTAGGCCCAGAGAGGCGACTCTCTACACTTTAGCTTGGTGGAAATGGGCTAAACACGAACCCCAGTGGCCTCAGAAAGTCTCTGTGATGGCTCCTAGGAGGAGGAAGTGAATCATCTCTCACCTTCAGAGGGACCTTCCACACCACATCTGTTTTTAAAAAAAAGGTAAAATACAGCTTTTTCTTTTTTAAGGCTGCACACACCTGCTGTGGAACTGACAGCCTGCCAAGCTCTGATGGGTTTTCATTCGGAACAGTTTGACTATTTTTCCCCTCTTTGTTATGTTGTACAATCAATTGGCTGCAGAGTTTCAAGTTTCAATGTTTAACATTGAACAACAACATGTCAGGATATCTATGCATTGAAATGCTTGTGAGGGAACAGCAGCAGCCCAATAGCACTAGTGAACAAACTAAAAAAAAACAAATAAAAAAAACAATTATGTTAAATTATATATATATACTGTATTATATATATATATATATATATATATATATATATATATATATATATATATATATATATATATATTAGAGAGAACTGAGTCAAATGGTAGCATGTTGGGGTTATGAGGTCTCCCAAACAACCATCAGGCACTATCTACATGCCAACAAGCTGTTTGTGAGGCATGTATGAAGAAAGCCTTTTCTGAGTTATACTCATAAGCGTAAATGGGTGAAGTTTGCCAAGCAGTACTGGGATTTTAACTGGGACTGTGTGTTTTGGTCAGATTTTTTGGTTTTGGTTTGTTTTTGGTAACAAACATTGTAAACATAACACTAAGGATGAGAACACAGAAAAACACACCATGCCCACTGTTAAGTATGGGGGAGGATCGGTGATGCTGTGGGCCTGTTTCTACTCCAAAGGACCTGGGAACCTTGTAAGGATACATGGGATCATGAACTCTTTGAAATGTCTGGACATTTTAAATCAGAATCTGGTGGCCTCTGCCCGAAAGCTGAAGATGGGTCATCACTGGGTCTTTCAGCAAGATAATGTGGCTAAATCTACTCAAAAATGGTTCACAAGGCACAAAATCAAGCTCCTCTCATGGCCATATCAGTCCCCAGACCTCAACCTGTGGGGTGAGCTGAAGAGGAGAGTGCATAGGAGAAGACCCAGGACTCTGGATGATTTAAAGAGGTTGTGCAAAGAGGAATGGCCAAAGATCCCTCTTTCTGTATTCTCCCCATCTTGTGAAGAGTTATAGGAGAAGATTAAGTGTTGTCTTATAGGCCAAAGGAGGTTGTACAAAGTACAAATAATTGTGGCACACATGATTTTATTCAAAAGATTTATTTCTTAATGTGTGATTTATTTTCCCACCAAATAAAGGCACTTGAATTAAAGCTTAGATTTTCTCTTTTTTTGCATTGTTGTCCTATATTATATAAAACAAAAAACAATTTATTAGAAGCCAAAGAACACTTCTTAACCAGGGGTGCCAATAATTATGAAGGGTGCTGTATATTTATTACATGTAAAATGACATTTCAATCCTTTTTGTGTTTTAATGTTAATACTGTTTGTATAGTAATTTCCTGAAACTCAAAATGAAGTTTATATTATAAAATGACAGTTTAAATTGCTGAGTTAAATTATGAGCAACAATTAACATTTTCTTTTAACAGGAAGTGTTTTTATTAACCTTCAGCAGAGGTAGGCAGAGCAGCTAAAACTGAACTCTACTAACCACAAATGTGTATTAGTAGGTAAGTCATTTTATTATTAGCATTATTATTATAATTACTGGGCATTATAAGCTTCCTACTCCTCCCCCCCCAATCACATTACTGGTATTCTGAAATGAGGGGACCTTCGTCTGCTTTTGCTGGATCGGTTACAGCCAATGTAGACCACGTGTGGTGACCATTCACAAAATTATTAAAATAAAATGAAACTTTTGGAAGATTCTCATAATTAATGATTAATTAATAAAATAATAAACTTAACGCTGCACAGCTGAACAAACTTCAACTTGCCTACCAAAATGGAGCCAAAACGATTGAGTGACATCATCAGAATACTATCTGCATGTAGATAAGTCACAAGAACTCATCACCAGAAAATGTCACAAAGACTTTTTGACCACTGAGCTCCTCTAAATACCTTATTTTTTAAGGAGTTAAGTGAATTAGGTCAGTTCTTAAAATCATCAAAAACATCTTTCTCAGATGTTCAGACCTTTGGGATCAGTTGTCATGTGCACAGCCTTTGAGAATAATATTTCATCTTCCAGGTCACATCTTGCTCTACTGAGCTAAATGGTAGCTCTTGTGTTCCAGGTGGCCTTTTCTGGACCGTCTCTAAAAGCCTGAAACTCTGTAAGACAGAATTAACAAGATTTCCAAAGGCCCAGTGACATCCTGTGTTCTCAGTGGGAGCAGGGCTTCTACACATGGCAGGGAAGCACTTTTAATGGTGGATTGAACAAGAACTTCACTCTGTGAAACATGCGGCGTTCTGACACGCTTTAGGGATGTTTTTGTAGGCGGCTGGGACTGGTTCATTAAATCTTATGACTTCCCCTTGCTCACCCACTTTTTACTTAAAAAAAAAAAGTTGTACATGATTTCTTAAACCACAGTGTGGCTGGAACATGTTCACCAGGTATGATGGATCCTCCTGTGTCAGCAGTCTCGTTTAAGCAATAGCAGCCAGCACCTGCCAATGCTGCTCCCGCCTGACACTTCCAGACGTCTGTGATTGGAACCCCATGATTCACATGGTCACTGGGTCGAGAGAACTGCTAATGGGGGGTACAGGACTGGCAGGCTGGGGTTGTGGCCTATCCCAAGGGAAGCATAGGACCCATTTAATTGGGGTGGTTGGGTAAACAGTCGGAGGATTATGACCTATAAATGAGAATTTATGTGCCCATTATACGTGCTGCTGATCTCCTCCGAAACGGTAACACACTCGTTAGCTAAGCATTCATCTGCCATACCATCACTTCCTAATTAGCACTGATGCTGCCCAGGCCACACTCAGTGTGTGAGCACACATACAAACACACAGTTCTTTTTTCGTTCCAATTAAGCAGTTCCATTTTGGGGCCATAACACGCTTTCTTTGGAAAATAATAACTCAGGAATAAATTTGACTCTTGTGCACAAAATAATAATAAACAGCCACTTGGCAATTCTTCCTCAGGAAGCTTTATAAAATATTAAAGGTCCTAAAGTCAATTGAAATAGAAATCTACAGAAGGCTTATTAGTTATTAAAAGCATTCTGATAAGCTCTAGTGGAGGCTGAGATCAGGGGAAATGTGAAAGGTCATGCAGTTGTTCGGAAGCTTCTCCAGCACTCAGGAGACACGGCAATATCTGTGGCATTGATCAGCCTGATGAGGGCTTTAGAGACGGACACAAATATTTTTGCTCATGAAGTGCAGCATTAGTCTTGTGTTATTACGGGATCCAACAAGAAAAAGAAATGTAATAGACTCTCATTACCAACATTATTTTCACTTATGAGATTTGTACAGATTTATGTATCAAAACGAGCCGTGAGTACCAACACTGTCCAACTTCTTTATTCCTAAGAATTAAAGAGTTACTGATTTTATTCTTCTTTATCTAAATTGCCCATGTTCTTACGTGCTGCTCAGGGTGAAACACTCTTTATAACTTCAACAAGAATGTTGCAGGTGAAATGGAGGATATAAATGTGACTTAAAAAAAAAAAAAAAAAGAAAGAAATTCAAAAGAGAGTGTTTTTTTCAGTTTGGTTTCTTTATTATTGGTATCAAAAGAATATCACCAATATGGCACCTTTACAGGAGATTGTAAAAATATTGTTAGTGATGGACTGGCATCCTGTCCTGGCAATGACTAAGATAGTGGAATGCCCAGGTCAGTGCCCAGTGAAGGGATAGGAGGACTCATCATGACCCTGAACTGGATTAAGTGGTTAAGATGATGGATGGATGGGTGGATAGATGGATTGATGACAGATGGACAGATGGATGGATTGATGATTGATAGAAGGATGGTTTGATCATTGATGGATGGATGGATTGATGAATTATGTGTGGATGGACAGACTGACAGATTGATGGATTGATGATTGATGCATGGATGGATGGATGGATTGATGATTGATAGAAGGATGGTTTGATCATTGATGGATGGATGGATTGATGAATGGATGAGTGTATGGGTGGACTGATGAGTGGCTGGCTGGACGGATGGATGGTTGGGTGGATAGATGGGTGAATGGATGGACTAATGGATGGATTAAAAAATATTTTGTATTAAGTATTGCTAACTGACACTCACATGTTGAGTGTGACTATATTTGCAGTTTGGTTCCTTTGGTCTGAATGAAGGAAGTAAATAATGCAGACACATTTTAGTCCTGGTTCACTTAACACTCCACAAAAAACATTTACTATAAAACTAAAATATGTATAAATGTGAGCCAACCATCAAAACAATGCACTACGCTGGGCAAAATGTGCTTGTCAGGGTTGTGTATACATGGTGATTTTTCTATCAGAATCACAGCAAGAGCTGGTAAAATGGATAAAGGAGGACTGTGGGCTGTAAAGACTGTGGAGTGAATAGCACAAACAATGCTTATATAATACATAAAAATTGTTTATTTCATAGAGCAAGGACTGTACAGCTTTCCATAATTCAGACCCTTTTTAACTTTTTTTTTATTTTTCCCTCCTTTCTGCTTTCTGTCTATCTAAATATCAGAAAAAGAGCTGGGGAATACCCAGTGAGCTCCACAGTCCCTCAGCACAGGGACAAATGGTCAATGGTGGCACACAAAGGTGCACAAAACAGCCAGAGAGCATCTCACAAAGAAGAAAAGAAACAGCCTCAGTCTCTTCAATTTCCTGCCAAAACAGGGGACTGAGGCTATTCTCTCTGTGCCTTTGTGTCTCTCCTGCTCTCCTTCTCTCCGTTTCGGACACAAAAAGCTGGCTGTATTCGTCCTCGTGAGGGAGGCTCTTTAGCGGCCCATCAGGCAGTAGGGCGCCCACAGGAAAGCAGCAGGAGGGGTCCGGACTGTTAAATGCACTTCACAGCTGTGTATCCACCTCACAAACACACACAATTACTTCTTTCTTCTTCTCCATTTCTCCATCTCCTGCTCTTTCTTTCTCTCACATACTCATATAGACCCAAACAGTGGTCTTCCACTGAAGAGAGCAGGAGAGAAGGGGGGAGTACTACAGGTGGGAAGAGAACGGGATGAAAGAGGAAGACTAAATCAAATCTAGCCTCCCCACTCATTTAAGGAGAGAGATAAAAGCTCCGGGTGAAAGACAGTGAAGAATAATTAGAGTGGAAAAAGTAGAAGGAGAGCTCAAGGAAGAGCAATCTCGTCATTTTAACAGAACTCAAAAAGCAAAGTGAGAGTTTGGAGATGGCACAAGGCCAAAATCTTTGATCCATAGAGAATTCTCTCTCTGCAATTGCACATATGAGGAGAGTGAAATTGAAGAAGATGGTGCATGAGACTGGCCAGTTAAGACAGGATGGATAGTATGAAAATGGATCTAAATACAGTAAAGGTCTGAATTAGGAAGTGACAATTTCAAGAAGGCCACTGTCTCTTACAATGAGGGGACATTACACAGACGTACTCAAACCTTAAAACCCTAACCTTAACCTAAAAACATGTTTTCACCTTCAAATTTCATGATTTACACTACCAGTCAAACATTTTAGAATGTTTCTGGTATGTGTCTAATTTGACCCATACTTAGAATAATGACCCAAAACATAAGTCCAAGCTCTGCCAGAACTACCTCAGGAAAAAAGAACAAGATGGTCAGCTTGAAAACATGGAGTGGAGCACAGTCTCCAGACTTAAACCCCATCCAGCTGATTTGGGATGAAGTGAAAACAAAGCAAACCTACAAGTGCCAACATTTCTGTGAACTTCTGCAGCAGTTTTGTGAAGAACTGTCTGAAGAATATTTGATGTCTATTGTAGAAAGAATGTCACGAGTTCAGCTGTTATATCTGACAAAGGAGCTACTTTGATGGGTTCAAAGTTTAGACACATTTTGTCTATAAATTGATTCTATTTCAGTTCTAATTTAATCCTATGCTTTCATTTCAGAGTGCAATTAGAGTGCAAATATATACACACACACACACACACACACACACACACTAATTCAACGTTAATTAATACTGAAGTAATCCAGACTCTGAGTGAACACATAAAGAATTATGTAGTAAACTTAAAAGTGTTAAACAAACCAAAATATGTTTTAGATTTTAGATTCTTCAAAGTAGACACACAACTGATGTCTCAAACACATTAAGAGGCAAGAAATGCAAGTCATGAACTCTTGACAAGACACAGCTGTTAACTGAAAGCCATTCCAGGTGACTACCTCATAAAGCTGACTGAGAAAATGCCAAGAAAGCTGTCATCTAAGTAAGAGGTGCCTACTGTGAAGAATGTCAAATATAAACATATTCTGGTTTGTTTAACACTGTTTTGTTAACTAAATAATTACAGATGTATTTGTTTATAGTTTGGATGACTTTAGTATTCAGAATATTTGGACATATAGTGTACACATCTTACTGTGCTTTTTATTTTAATAAAGAACTGAGGCTACATGTTACATGTGTGAGAATAAATCCCAGCCTGATTAATATGTTTCAAATCAAAATACAGACAAGCACATAATAATAATAATAAAAATACAATATCAGCTAAACATTGTGCAGACATTATTACACAGATCTCAAGCATCAATCATCAGATCTATTGCTCAAATTTGGCAGCAGTCACACTGGAAACAATGACTGAACTAAAGTTGGAGTGTAAGAATGCCATCAATCATCTCCTATGCGTGGCCTCCTGATTGGATCGCCATTCAGATTTGCAAAGCAGTTTCCTGAGAGCTGTAAACCAGATTTCTGATCCATTAAGGCTGGGAAGTGGCATCTACAGTGTCAGAACTGACACGGTCATGACTAACTAGCCTTCCATCATGCTAACACATCTGCTCTTCGCTTAGGTTCCTTTATCCCCAAGCAGACAAGACCACATCTGGGGCGTCAGCATTTGCTGGAGCGATTTCACACATATGCACACACAGTTTTTGTAAGCACTTGCACAAGATATGCATAAGCTGACGTACATACAATGCCAACTAAAAAGAAGTCAGGAAACAGATCAAACACACTGCAGTGTCATTTTCACTATAAAGTGCACAATGATTGGCCAATGTGCAAGCACATAATAAATTTGTTCTCCACATTTAACTCATCCGTGCAGTAAAGCTCAGGGTTCTTTCACACCTGAAAGTCTGGACCATGGTCCAAACCAAGGTTCATGTGTTTTGTTACTTTGTAAATATTTGGTTCGGTTAGATTTGTTTTCACACTGCATTTCTGCGAGCACACCAAAAACTTTTATTTTGACACACCTACGTGCTGTTGTTATCACTTACAGTGTATCACAAAAGTGAGTACACCCCTCACATTTCTGCAGATATGTAAGTATATCTTTTCATGTGACAGCACTGACAAAATGACACTTTGACACAATGAAAAGTCGTCTGTGTGCAGCTTATATAACAGTGTAAATTTATTCTTCCCTCAAAATAACTCAACATACAGCCATTAATGTCTAAACCACCGGCAATAAAAGTGAGTACACCCCTAAGGGTCTACACCTCTAAATGTCCAAATTGAGCACTGCTTGTCATTTTCCCTCCAAAATGTCATGTGACTTGTTACTAGGTCAGGTGTGCATATGGAGCAGGTGTGTTCAATTTTGTAGTAAACCTCTCACACTCTCCCATACTGGTCACTGAAAGTTCCTCATGGCAAAGAACTCTCTGAGGATCTTAAAAGATTAATTGTTGTGCTACAAGAAGATGGTCAAGGCTACAAGAAGATTGCCAACACCCTGAAACTGAGCTGCAGCACAGTGGCCAAGATCATCCAGCATTTTAAAAGAGCAGGGTCCACTCAGAACAGACCTCGCATTGGTCGTCCAAAGAAGCTGAGTGCACATGCTCAGCATCACATCCAAATGATGTCTTTGAAAGATAGACGCAGGAGTGCTGTCAGCATTGCTGCAGAGATTGAAGAGGTGGGGGGGTCAGCTTGTCAGTGCTCAGACCATACGCCGTACACTACATCAAATTGGTCTGCATGGCTGTCACCCCAGAAGGAAGCCTCTTCTGAAGTCTGTACACAAGAAAGCCCGCAAACAGTTTGCTCAAAGCATGTCAACAAAGGACATAGATTACTGGAACCATGTCCTATGGTCTGATGAGACCAAGATTAATTTGTTTGGTTCAGATGGTCTCAAGCATGTGTGGCGGCAATCAGGTGAAGAGTACAAAGATAAGGGTGTCATGCCTACAGTCAAGCATGGTGGTGAGAATGCCATGGTCTAGGGCTGCATGAGTGCAGGAGGGAGCTACATTTCATTGAGGGACACATGAACTCCAATATGTACTGTGAAATAATGAAGCAGTGCATTATCCCCTCTCTCCAGAAACTGGGTCGCAGGGCAGTGTTCCACCATGATGACCCCAAACACACCTCTAAGACCTGTTTAGAACCATCTACAATATCTTCATCATCAACCTGAAGAATGCTTTAGGTTCTTTGAGTGGTAATGGTTTGTTAAAGAATCTTTTTTTTTTTTTTACTAAAGAACCCTTGAAGAATCATCTTTTTGTAGTCAACCTTGTGTGTTTTTGGCTTTTACTGGCATAATGTGCATGAATTGACTTGAGTTAGAACACAAGACTCACCTGCGTGGTCAGAGCATCAGAACACCAGCGGAGACCAAGCAGAGACATAAAAGAAAAAGAGAAATAAGAGAAATGTTAGAACTTTCATTACAACCACCAAACTCATTCAAATGGTAAGACTGATGAGCATGAGCAACTCTATGATAACCCTCTTCCCTGCCTCTAGAAGCAAACCTGACATGAGAAAATTGCCCTGGGGCTACCAGTTTACATGTGATCCGGATAGTGTCTGCGCTATTGAACGATCTCCCATCAATATTTAATGTGATGAAAGGCCAAGTGGATTTCAGGATTGTCAGAGAAGTCTGTTACAGGTCAAAGAGGTCCACGGACAAGCTGTTCAAATGTACATTTCAGCTACAAAAAAAAAAAAAAAACAGCAAATGAAGTGAAGAAAAGAAGCTAAATGTGAAGACTTGGGGTTGCTTAGAAACACAGACTGGCATATCTGCTAATATGAGAGAGGCGGAGGGAGGAGGTGAGGGCAGGAGGTACACATCTGCAGAAAGAAAGAGAGAAGCAAACAGACAAGCACAAATACAGATAGAAGTAAATAAATGAAGAGATAGAAGACAGAGAGGAACAGAAAAGTAAGATGAAGTGTGCCCAAGAGCTGAAACAGACTGGCGCTCACTATCCACCACTGCTGGTGTTAATCCTGAGTTTGGGAAGGGGTTTGATGCCTCCCATTAATTATTCAAATCACTGCCAATAAGCTAATAAAAAAAACTGAAAGATTTTAATGGGGTGAGCGGGAAAGAGGCAAGGCCAGTGCTTAAGGGCACTGCTGGAGAAAGTCCACGATCAATTAAAAGTAATGAAGGCGCATGCACGCACATGAATGCACACACATACACATTTTCTCTTCTTTTTCTCGCTCACTTTCCCAAAAAAAAAAAAAAAAAAGGCTCCGGCTTTGTAGCAGTGCCCCCAATAGGCAAGCATCCTCTCCCCATTTCACCCCAAACAGAAAAGGAGGCAGCGGTGTTTCTAGGCAACCCTGGATCCAGCGTGCTGAGAGGGAGGAGAAAGGGGGGGTGAGGGGGGGGGGGGTGAATGCACACCGATGGCTGGGCTGATGGGGGGTAGGGGGTGGGGGGTTACTGCATTGTGATGGAGCCAGGCATACAAATCAGACTAGAAATGAGGAAGTGCAGGGCAAAGAAAGAACATAAACTGAAGAGAAGCTATCACATCAGTCAGAATCCACCCAGATGAGAAAAATCTAATGTTGTGACTAAAAGCAAATGAAGAATAATAACACAGTAATAACACTGTTATAACCAAAAGTATTCTACTGTTATTAATAAAACAAAAAATGAATGACTGACATTACCAAGATGTATTTTTTTTTGTAATATACAATAATAAATGTAAATATTCCAACACCTGTAGTATTACACCATTATTGCTCAGATAACAGTACATTCTGGTACAACCAAATGATGCAATGTGTTCTGTGTACATCAGAATCGGTACGTTTGTATATACTAGCAATGTGTTTTGGGTCTCACAGTGGTTCTCAGTCCAGAATACAAAGTAGACATAGAGTAATATATACAGCAATACATAATAGGGATGCACCGAAAGGACATTTTTCAGCCGAAACTGAATACCGATATAAATAATTATAAAATGAATTATACAAATTTCTAAAAACTACATTTCCTAAAATAAGCCTTGCTGAAAGTCAGAAATGAATGTCTGCATTTTAATAAGTAAGTCTGACATCAAGAACTTTAACTGGTCATTCTTTTATATTTGTATATAAAACAAGACAAAAATGTATGTGAATATGTATGAAGATGCATGTATGTTACATTATCACAAATATTTAATATAAATGATGAACAATGTCTAAAATGAATGATGTAAGTCACAAGATGTTTTGTGTATTTAATGTGAGTGTCATTGGCTACAAACACTGAAACACTAACACTGCACTGACATTAGTCCCTAACACTGCAGCCACCGGAGCAAACACAAAGCTAAGCGGCTCTATTCTGGCTTCATGATAACAAGTGCAGTTTAATAAAGGTTGTGATTGTAGTTTGTCTTCTTCCATTTCAGTACCAAACTGTAACTGTGCTGTGAATCTGTTTTGTTATCTGGTGAGGAAAAGCACAATTCTGAATGTTAGTGTCCAACATTAAACTAGCATTACCTGTAATGTTACACGTCTACAGCTAGGAAATAGAAAATGGTAACAATTCTGTGCTTCCCTAACACATTCACATACTCTCTCTCCCAAACACACACACACAGACACACACACACACACACAATGTGCATTCATTTGTTCATTTCTGCTTCAAACTCTAAACCACAAAACATAAAATGTCATTCAAGACTCCAGTCGGTGGTAAGATCTTGACAAGGGTTCAACAAGGAGTATCAAAACAAGAAATTAAGAGAGAGAAAAATGACAGAACAGAACAACAAAGGAGCCCGACTCATTTCACTCAAGCCGTAGCTTCCACACAGCGTAATTGTTATACTCCTGTGGATGTGTATAATTCAGAGCAAACATACTTCCAAACAAAAAAACAATAACAACAAAAAAAAAAACAAATTAACATGGAGGAATTGGAAATTATGCTAATTCCATAATGGTGCTTGTGTGCATCTTCAGGCAGATCTGTTTGCACGTGGGGAGGGAACACACCGATAACACTAGCAGAAAATGCTAATACTTCGTCTCTGAAAAAGAAAAAAAAAAATCGCACCACCAAAACCCCTCCAGACACGAATGACACAAACTCCAGGCCTCCTCGCCGCACACTTAAGATCATTTTATGGTTACCATGGCAGAAATGCTAATGAGGAGCTTTAAAGCAGCGTGAAGTGAAATGAGAAAGGCCTCTCGGGCTATATATATGCTAATCACAAACCCGGAAGCACTACAGCTACATACGAAGAGATGGGCCAGAAACTTTCATGCTTTTTTCTTGCACTTTTCATGCTTATTTTTTTGCAGAGTGTCATTTCTTTGTGTGACATTATGGTCCATGTAATGTTGGTGTCAAAATAAATAAATATATTAAAAATGACTCGATCTTCATCTTCAGAAATTGGAAATTTTCCTTTGAACGGATCTGGAAAGAAAGACAAGAATTTGAGAATGAAAATAAATGTTCTGGCATGCACGTGAATGCACACCATTGGCCAGACATGCCAACTGGACACATTTTCCTGCAACATCACAATCACTGCTCACTGCGGAGAAAAATGATGAGCATTTTAGCGTTCAGACACCTATAAAACTGCTCTACAGCAGACTGGCACAGTCATTTCCCTCAAAGTATTTCTCAAGATGGGGCAAAAAACATCTCGCCGAGGAGCTGAGCTCATTTTTAGATAATTGCTCCGCTCTTCCCTCAAGTCTTATCAAGGGGTGGCAAGAGAGTAGGAGGAGAAAAAGCACATTTTGTGTGCTCTGTGATCCCAAAGCATTTGAGCAATCAATAGTTAGGTCATTACTGTAGACAAAGAATTGCTGTTTTAGCATACGCAATCCTGCGAGTCCTGAGAACTGATCATAGAAATCTAATTCCAGTTTGGATTTGCTTTGGGAGTCTGAATGAAAAAGAAATTAAGATGAGCAAAATACATTAACAGGCTGCTGGTGTTAAACCAACAACTGATTCATAATTCATCTTAAAGCGATGTGAAACATCCCATAACAACCTTCAGTCTTGTGTACATGTGCTCTTTTGATTATGTTTACGTCATATTGTCATTACCCATTACGCCTTGTCATTGTGCTCACCCGTGTCTTGTGATTCCACAGCCCTGGTTCCCTATCTCATATGTGATTAAGTTCAAGGTTCAAGACGTTTTTATTGACATTTCAGCTGTGTATGGTATAGTACATATTGAAATGAAACAACGTTCTCCAGGACCAGGTACAACACAGAACACAAGTGCAATGAAGAACATCCAATAACCATACAATAAACACTCCCAATAACTAAGCAACTGCTTGTCCAACTAGACTAAGACACATTACAATACAAAGGACAAATGTGATGTTGGTCAGTACGTGGTACTGAGTGATATCTAGTGGGAAGCAAGATTCCAACCTACAGTTTGTTTTTAGCAGCAGATTACAGAGCTTTTAGCAGCACTTACAGTATAATCATTTTAACAGCAGTTTTTTTGTGTAAATGTGCAAATATTGTGATAATTGTGTAGACAGATACAGTGCTGTGCAATTAAGCAGTGAAGTTTGGCCCCCGAGAGTAACACTGTGTGTTAAGGAGTCTGACAGACTGAGGGTTGAAACTGTTAGACAGCCTAGCAGTGAGGGTCCGAATATGCATTTTCTACCAGAAGGCAGCAGGGTGAAGAGACCATGTGATGGATGTGATGGGTTCTCCACAGTGCTGAGAGCTTTCTGGATGCAGTGCTTGTTGTAAATGTTTGTGAGAGATGGGAGAGAGACCCCAATGATCTTCTCAGTCATCCTCACTATATGCTGCAGAGTCTTACAGTCAGATGCAGTGCAATTACCAAACCAGACAGTCATGCTGCTCAGGATGGTTCCTCTGTAGAAGGTGGTGAGGATGAGAGATGGCAGGTGAGTTTCTCTCTCTGCATTCTTCCAAAGTCAACAACCATCTCTTTACTTTTATCAGCATTTAGAAAGAGGTTAGTGACTCTGCACCAGACTGCTAATCCTTCCACCTGCTCTCTGTAAGCTGACTCATTATTTGTACTGATGTCATGTGCAATTATGTTTGGTTTATATGTTTCTTCATGTGTCAGTCTTTGTCGGTCATTGTATTGTCATGATCTAGTTGAAGAGTCTCCATAGTCATGTATCGCCTTTAGCCAAGTTCACAGTTATTGTAAGAATGTATGTTAAATACAAAAGATGTCACACTACTACTCCCTCCTTGAAAATTCACATACAAGCACACACTGGATAATGGATATCAATAGGAATAAACCTGTTCACCTGATAGTCCGTAAGTTAGACTTGAGACTGGTCATCTAACTATACAACAAATATACAACACTTCTCCTACATTAGAAAGACACTCTCCATACCTCTGTAAATGAAATTTGATCATGTCATGTCATGTCACACGCCGTCATCGCTTCGCGATGGTAGGCTGCACAGATGAGTCACTTCTCTCCAATGCCATCTGTCTCTGGTTGCTTGTAGCAGGCTAGCACCTGATAATCCAGTCCACGTCTTGATGTTATCCATCCAGGTTATTCTTGGTCTTCCACGTCTTCAGACTCCCTCCACAACTCCAGTCATAACACTTCCTTCAATGTTCTCATGTGCGTGCCTCATCAAAAACCAATATTAAAGCTGGATTCCCTATGAAACCTTGGTAGACCATCATGATTTAACGTATGTCTATGTATATTGAGAGTTAACCCCTGGAGTCTGAGGGGTTTACAGACACTGCAATGTATTCCGACATGCCTTGACTTTGATACAAATGACATCCATCGAAAATAATTTTTGTTTGTTCAGCACAAACTCAGCAACAACAGTAACATTTCTGGGGTATGTTTTGTTTTGTTTCTAAGATAAAATCTTCCAGAGTTATATAAGTGTTCGTGCAGAATTTTGGTTTTGTCAGGAACTTCAACTCGAGAGGGTTAAAAAATATAGTGCTTATGTCTATCATCACTTCTATTGTCCACATACAGCATTCATAGCATATATGTATATGTATATGTATATATATATA
>BRDA01061280.1:0-11676 GCA_036984385.1 Crenuchus spilurus | reverse complement strand
TAATGAGCGGAGAAGGCATTTTAGACTGGCCAATTTTGTTGGCAATCAGAGTATGACAGCTAAGAAGGCAAAGACAGGCTGCTGCCAACTTTTATGTTTATATAAAGAGAAGTTCATATACTGTAGGTACTCTAGGAGCCACTAACCCCAACAAATTATAATCTGCTCCACCAAACACTATAATTCACCAAGAAACACCAGCATTTTCACTCAAACATTATCACCCAACAAACACAGTCATTATCCATCAAACATCATCAATCTCTAAGAAACACCATCAACCTTATCAAACATCATCATTCTCTAAGAAACACCATCAACCTTAACAAACATCATCATTCTCTAAGAAACACCATCAACCTCATGAACCATCATCATTCTCTAAGAAACACCATCAACCTCATGAACCATCATCATTCTTCAAGAAACCGTATCATTCTGCATCATTCTCCACCAACCACCATCATCATCCACCAAGCACCATCATTCTCCACCAACCACCATCATCAACCACCAAGGACCATCATTCTCCTCATGCACCATCATCATCCACCAAGCACCATCATTCTCCACCAAGCACCATCATTCTCCACCAAGCACCATCATCATCCACCAAGCACCATCATTCTCCACCAAACACCATCACTCTCTACCATGCACCATCATTCTCCACCCAAAACCACCACTCTTCACCAAGCACCATCATTCTCTAACACAAAACAACTTTTTTTAATGAGCATTAATGGAACCACCAAGCCAAACTACTGCAGATGGAGGAGAACATTCTAGAGACCTCACAGCAAACTCATATGAGTATGCTGTTGTTTTTTGGAGAGTGGTGATTTCAGGTCTGAGATTTAAAGCATATTTTAAAACTCTAGTGATTTCTCACCACATAAACAGGTAGGATAGTGTATTTATATTTTGCATCACTGACTACTCAGAATAATGCATTCTTTCTATCATAATGAGTTGAGACATGAAATCCAGTGTGAATTGAGGCCTTGTAAGAGAAATGATCTGGACGTAATGTTCGCCTCACTTACGTAAAGGCACCATCTGTGTGCTGAGGGAGGCAGCAGTTGCAGGGCCTCGGGTCTCTAACGGCAGGACTCTCTGCCATTCTGCTCATCCAGAAAAGAGAGGGAAAAATGATAGAGAATTAAATCAAACCGTAGAGACTGTTAACGCATAGCTGCATGCAACCAGCAGATCACATGTTGGCCCGAGTCCTTGAAGAACACAAGGTTACGCAGCTTGCTGTTTTCTCTGAAAACTTCACAAAAGATTTTTCTTGTTTTTTTTCTTGCTTGAAACTCCCTACTGTTTTTTTTCTCCTTTTTTGACAAATGAGACCATTTTCCATTTTATTAAAAGAGTTTGCTTCAATGGAACACCAGGGTGTTTGCTCTTTCACATTCAGACATTTTGTTCTTCGCTCTTTTTGTCTTTGTTCAGGCTGTATGCCTGCATGGCTGTTTGATGGATTTTGGTCCGGTTTAGACTTCCTTTCAGCATAATGAGCATGATGCAGCCTTCTGTAAAGCTGAATGCAAAAGCGTCTGTTTTTTAAAAGCCTAGATGTCCACATGAGTCATTACGCTGCTCTGTAACTGAACACAAAGGCCTTGATCTGACACAGGTAAATAAGAAAAGCAAAAATAGGCCTTTTGAGCCTGAGGAACATATGCAGAGCCCACACTGAGGCCCACCGATCTGATTCTGGTTGCTAAAAGTGTTTTCCTGCAGTGCGGTGGGCCTGATCTTTGTAGTGCAGGCGACTTTTCACTGTGGCATTTGCTGGATGCCGTCTTTGGCTCGGAGACTTAGCCGTCTGCATCAGCAACCCGTGGCATCTGATCGATCTTTTCTGATGTAACGAGTCGTCTCAGTTTGAGAAACGATGCCAGAAACTATAACTCGGCTCGTTCATCAAATCCTTCCATTGTTCGCCCACCGAATCTTAAGCAGAGTCCAATTAGAGGAACTTAATCATAGGCTCTCTCGCTCTCTGGCTCTCTCTCTCTTTTCTGACTGACACAGCAGTGCAAGGCAGCCACTGAGGACACACACACACATACAGGCTAAATATTGCATGTAGAAAGGACATTTTGTAGGAGAGGAGAGAGAATAAGGATATTCTAGAAGGCAAGACAAAAAGGCATTAAGCACTGGTAGAGCCATACAATGTACACAGTAAATCAGCCAGTGTTAAATCAACACTATTAGAGTTAAATTAACACTGGGAGTGTTACATTTCGACACCCTCAGTGTTAGTTTATCTCTAACAGTGTTGATTTAACACTGGCAGATTTACTGTATAGATAAAAAGCTAGTATTGTTATCATTGCAACTAAAGCACATATTAAGCACACATGTACTAACCCTTGACATCTGGATAACGATGCCCTATATATTTGACCAAAATGTTTAAAATTTTTTGGATTACCTTGATTCACACCCAAAGAACACCTGTGATTGGTCGGCATGCTCTGAAACCTCAGTATTCACCTCATCTTCAGAAGATCATTAAAATTTTGCCCTGTTTTATTGTACATTTGCTACCACAAGAGCATTTAACAATACTTTTAGCAAATTCTGCTGGTGCTGTCTGACTTTCTTTTAACTCTCTTTTTGTATTGGTCACTTTTTTGGATACAGGGTATTATTAAGCTTATTGGCCAGTATATTTATTATTGCTCAATATGTCAGCAAACCTGATATTGGAATCAGAATCTTGATATAGTGTCAGTGAGTCCCCAAGTTCTCCCACCTGGTCTATTCCAAACTTTGAAATCAATATCTTGATATAGTCATCAGCTCTTCCACTGAAAATATTGCGGCAAATAGCACTCTGTTTTGGGGACCAATAAAAGCAAAGCGACCCCTGTTGCTTCCACAATCCACCCTGGGCTGATGTTTGTTCACCCCATAGGCTCTGATACATTTAACTTAGAGACAATGATCATGTTATTTAAAATGCAGAGTACCTGAGTACAGCAGCCAAGTAAGATTAAATAAAATGTAGAATAAAATAGAATACAGTCTGAAGGGGTACACAACTCATTTTAGGCAACACAGCAGTGCTTAAGCTTCTGTTCATGAGCCTCATAGTTTACAGGATGAAACTTATCTGGAGTCTGATTTGGGCAAAGCATCTACCTGAGTGGAGAAGATGAAACAAGTGGTCAGTGGTGATTTTCTCTGTAAGTTTCCTTTTTCTGGAGGTGCATAGATCAAGTAAGGTGGCCAGGTTCGCAGCAGGGATCCATTGTGACACTCAGCTTGGTGGCAGAACCACACGAGCTGGTGATTGCTGTGTAGAACTTGAATGACTTCACCTGACGAAGGAAACACATCCTCTTCTGAGCTTACTTTGAAATTTTGGTGTACACCTTTAGGTCCCTAATTATTACCGTTTGCAGAATCTTGAAGGACAGTCATCATAGTCTTGTTGAAGATGGTGAGCCTTGGTAGGGATGGAGGGTTTCTCATGAAGTCTGACTTCATCTGCTCTGTTTTGAGTGAGTTCAGCTGAATTGTGTCTCAGCTCAGTTGTTGATATTGCTCCAGAAGACCAGCTGTTCAGCCACCAGTCTATAAGCAGATACAAGACCAGCTTTAACACCAGCTTTCTTTGTAAAGTGTAAGATTTTGACAGAAGGATCAGTGGAG
The DNA here is from genome assembly GCA_036984385.1 of Crenuchus spilurus. NCBI lineage: Eukaryota > Metazoa > Chordata > Actinopteri > Characiformes > Crenuchidae > Crenuchus > Crenuchus spilurus. The sequence goes on along the minus strand of BRDA01061280.1, from coordinate 8,001 downwards.
TTACAGCCGGGAAGAAGAGCAATAGAGAGAGCACACACCATTGTGGAGTGCTTATACAATAAGGAACCTGGTGATCCACTGGTAGGTGGAGGGATAATATGTTGGGAGAGTTTGTATTGGAACGATAGTGTTGTGTGAAGTCTAAAGACATGATTCTAACATGCAGTCTCATGAAGACTGTGACTGCTCCCAAACAGCATATTGTGCAACCCTAGTAAGAGTCAGAGAGTTCTTAGAACAAGAAGAAAAGTACTTCATAATAATGAGAGACCTTTTTTGTGTTGTTGCACCCTCTGCAAGACAGGGCTGTAATTAGTGTCTGGGAGTGATAATCTATCTCTGTAATTGTGTGGATGTGAGTGGCAGGCAGTGGGCGGCCTTGATCTCTGACTCCAGACCTTTTCAGCACTGTACCAGCAGCTGCAAAAATGGCATTACTGCTTTAGATCCCATATGATAACTATACCAGAGTGCCAGGATATGAAAGGAGGACTGCATCTCTTAATCTCTGTCCTTGTACTTCACCCTTATTGTTTTTTTTTTTTTTTACCCTACTGTCATTGAGTCACCAACTTCCATCACGTCGATACCAAGCTTTGAAATCTTCAATCAAACAAAATCTTCATATAGTTGTCGACTTTTTTGGTTTCCTGCATCTCAGTCTAGTCTAGGTGGACTTCTGTGTAGCTTTTCTGTTCTTTTGGGTGTTTCAATAAAGTTATTGTTCAGGAACACTAGTCTACTTATTTCCTCCTTGCTACAGTATGCTTAGTGTGGTGTCACTTTCATCAAACTTATTAAAATAGCACTATTTAATTTAGAAATCTCTCCAGTGGAAATATATCATTATAAGGAACCTGAAGAAGAGAAGTCTAATAATATTGTGCTGTGCAGAAGATTAGTCTGGTCTGGAGCTCACAGCATAAGAAACATTATAAGAATGTTCATCTCTAAGTTGTGTGGAATGAGATTTGAGATCAGAGATGTTGAAATCACTAAGATCCCTAGGCTGCAACCTACAATATGTGACTAACCAGTGAGAACTATAAGTTCTGTAATTTGATCAATTCCAGATGTATAATAAGCAATTGTAGAATTAGCAATCTAGCCCAAGCAGACTTATTGGTATACCATAATTTTCCTGACTTTATAGGGAATCAAACCTTCAGTCTACTGGTCAGTAGAACACTGAACCTGGGTCGTCATTCTGTATACACATTAGGGGTTTCAGTCATTTGCTTTTATTGCACCCAGTAATGGAGAAAAACACTCCAAACCTGATATTTTGTCCATAATATATGCTCAAACTATCTTCTGAAATTGAATATTGCTACATGCTAGCTAAGACTGCCGAGCATGGAACTGATATCATCACACTGCCGACTTCACCAGTGTACCTGCACAAATCAGCAAACATTTTACCAAATGTGCTGTGTAATTTAGTGTGGAAGTAGAAGGCTACAGTGTTAGTAATTTAATATAATAGTGTTAACCCTCTGGAGTCTGAGGGTATTTCAAACACTCTGAAATAGTCTGACATGCTTTGAACTGTTTACAAATTACACCCATCCAAAATATTTTTTTTAAGTGTTACACAAACTTTTGTTCAGCACAAACTCAGCAACAACAATTTTCAGATGTGCTGATATGTTGTGAAAAACACACTCTAAACATTTCTAGCCAAGACTTTTGAGCTCTGAACTCAAAAAACAGAGGTGTTGGCTACACACTGCTCAATATTTTTTTAGACTTTGTATGTGGTTTTTTTTCTAAAGCTTAATAAATATGAGTTGACACCATGTTTCACTCATTCAGTGGTTCCTAGACGGAATATTTATGAGATAGGTGTGAACACTGAGGTGAGATCACTTTGTTCAGGTTCACATTCCACGGCCAATAATCCACAGAATAATCCATGGAATTACCATGTCATTATCATATGAATGACAGATTGCATAATTTGGTGGTAAAAATGTGCGACTATCTGATTTGCTCAGAAAAAAATGTGTCTTTTATTTTAGCTCGTCACAATTATCTAAAAATATATTTAGATTCAAGCTATATATTGGAAAAGTAGACCTTTTAAGGTTTCCGGTGGTATGTTTCATTTTGTTTTTCGAATAAAATCTTACAGTTCTAAGCATTCTTGCGGAATTTTGTTAATATGCTCCCGGAGTGAGAGCCAACTCCAGAGGGTTAAAGTTTAGCCTAATAGTAGACTTACTTTCATGTAATGTCATTTTATTGCATAAGACTGTTAGCTGGTTGTATCACAGAGCTAACAGCACAGAGTACGCATGACTTTAATGATGCTTGGTGCTATCAGCTATACTGTCACTAGGCTGTCATTTGTATTCCCGTTGATAGCTCTGAATCCTGCTATTTGGATATCTTGCAAATTCAGTGAAACTCTCTTTTAGGCCTGTGACATCAAACTTTAAAGATGTTGCTAAAACAACTCTCAATCCAGTTGGACTGCTCTGACTTTGAGAATTTATATTTTATTCATATAGTGAATCACTGAAGCTCATCGATGCCATGTTATAGAAGATTCTTTTCAATACTGCCTCAGAGATAAGTCCTATGGAGTGCACCTTCAAGACTTATCTGATCATTCATTTGAAAGAATTAAATAATCTCACTTTAACTATGCTTTGAAGATTAGCTCTGTATAGCAATTTAAGACTGACCTCTTAGACCCGGCGGTTTTCAGCACCAGAGAATGTAAATGTCATTTTTTAATCACTGGTAACTATGACATTATTTGGCCTGAATACAGACAGATAAGGAACCAGTTCTGTTTCATCAGACCAGAGGAGGCACCAGTCTTGGTGAGAAAGTGTGAAAATGACATAAGGCTTTTCAGACGTTTCCATATGAATGTGAACAACAATTTTATAACCTGTTGACTTTTTTAAAACCTGTCAAAAACATATTTCAGGGTTCATATCACCGAAGGGACATCATATACAGTAGGTCATCTTGGATGAGAGGTCGCCCTTCACTTCAGAAGTCCTCAGTTCTATTTCTTGGAGAATTATTCAACACAGGATTTCAAAAGTCAACACTTCAACATTTGATCAATGTTTCTAAATTGTTTCTGTGTTTGTCAGTGCTTACTCCTTATGAAGACATTGTGTATTTGAAGCAAAGCAATTAATGGGCAGATCGAAATGAAGAACTTGAGTAGAAAGAAGAGTGTGTCACCTTTCATATGACTTCTCCCTTAAATCTATAAATGTAAGGAGTAGACGTCTGACCCATAGACAGGCCCATGTCATTCTATTAACTAAACATTGTCATGAAAATAGAAAAACTGGAATCAGGATTGGCCACTAGCCACAGCACCTGCTCAACATAACATGCACTGAAGCTAAGCAGGTAGACCTCTAAGGAAAATCTTGTGTGACTGCTGGCAGTGGTGTTGGTGGGTATAACAGGAGGCACTATTCCTGTGTTGTGTGGATGCCAGTGCCTTAGTGCAGTGATGAGTTGATGAAATGGTGCCACCTTTCCGATAAGATGTAAATCAGAAAAAGATCCCTGGTCATTTCCTCTAAAAGATTAGGGCTGTGACCCAGTTGTCCTGACTAAATTTGGCACTTCTAGTCATCCCCATCTTCAAAAACTGGTTTCTCCTCACCTTCTGTCCAAAAACCAGACCAGAAGACCAGAAACACCTCATGCTTAGGCAGAGGCACTCCATATTGCATCTGCTTAATCCTGAGGCACAGACATGGCAGTACCGCCTCACATCCCACATGATAAGCAGACGAAAGTGTCACCCTATGAAGGAGGAATACATCTCTTCATCTTTCCCCCTCCACCCTGTCTCTCTTTTTGCCCTTCATCCATCTCATTTTTGGCGAGCTGTCATCGAGTCGCTGAGCTCCCTCAGCTGTGCCAATAGGCCGTTTGATGCTCAGTGGAGTTGGAGCGAGGCTCTCGGAGGAAAGCAAAAGCAAAAAAAAACAAAAACAAACCAAACAAAACCAACATACAAACCAGGAAAGCATCTCTGCTGCTTTTTAGATCCAGGAGTCTATCCTACAGCTGCCATCAGAGCGATTTTCTCTTATTTTGACCCAGTGGTATGACTCAACCAGCCAGGACCACTATGCTGTTACCTGTTGCTTTGTTTTATGGATGCATGTACTCATATATCTTTTCAGTATGGTGCACCATCCTGCAACATTTTATTGATTTTTTCCCAACTTATGATGTTTGTATGAGTTAATGTACTAAAAATCATCATATCACAGGTTTCCAATATTTAGTAGTAGGCTTTGGTATAGTGTAGCAGATAACAAAGCTGTCTCTCACATAGTAGTCCAGGGTTCAGTCCCCAGCCAGGACAAGAAAACCACTCTAAACCAGTCCTTGGAAAAGATTCCCAATTCTACATTGCCTACAAATGTCATATGAAAAGTTACAAGCAGATAATAGATATGTTATATACATTTATCTACATTTAGTCTGTGTAAATATATTAAATAATTCATTCAGCTATGATCATGACTGTCTACAATCTATATTACTGTATGTTATATTAATATGACAAGTGATTCCAAACTTTTGAATACCCAGCTGTGCCAGAGTGCCATTTGATTGATCAGTGAAGCAGAGAAAGGTCAAATAAAGCAAGAAGCAAACCAAACTAAAGCCAGTAAACAGATGAGGACAGCGTGTCAGCAGCCTCTCAGACTCGAGAGTCTATCCTGCAGCTCCTGTCAGCCTGACGTTGTGTGCTTGACGCCTGACACTAACACTTTCACTCGTGCATTCACAGAGCGGCAGAGCATCATTCACTGTCTGATGTGCAAATGTCAAGGCAATTAGCCATCTAAAAGCCAATTAGCCATTTAATTACCATCCACCCGTCAAATTGGATTGCGACGAGAAAAGCGATGCTCCAAGAGGTAATAATGCTAAATCAAGCACCTTGAGCAACTTTTCTCTGATTCTGAATACAGACAATTAAGGAACATGTCTCCAGATCTGCTTCATCAGATCAGAGGAGGCATCAGCCTTGGTGAGAAAGTCTGACATTGACGTAAGGCACTTTTCCCGGCTTTAACCTTGTAAAAACTCTACTGTTTTATAGACTTTTCCAAAAGATTCTGCACACACAAATGCTGTTTAATACAGCATTACAGTGCAATACAAAAAGTGTTCTGAACTGTATACTTTGAATACTTATTGCTTATAAATGTATAAAACATGATACATTTGAAACAAAATATTTCACTTTAACCCTCTGGAGTCGGCTCTCCCGCTGGCGGCATATTAACAGAATTCTGCAAAAACACTTATATAACACATATATAATATAGGAGATTTTATCCTAGAAATAAAACTAAACATACCCCAGACACCTTATAAGGTCTACTTTTCAAATATATACTGTAGATTGAATTGAAATATATTTTTAATTATTTGTGAGAGGAGCTGAAATAAGCAGAAATATGTTTGTGAAAGCGAGTCAGTTTTCACAAACCAATTGACATAATCTGTCATACATATGATAATGACATGGTAATTTCGGCCATTCCGTTGGTGGATTATTTGTGAACTGAACAAAGAGCTCTCACTCAAGGTGTTCATGAACAACAGACCTCTCACTTGAGTGTTCACACCTATCACATAAATATTCAATGTAGGGTTAGTGGCTGAGTGTCACCTCACATTTGTTAAGCTTTAGAAATAAGACACATACAATTTCTAAAAACTGTAATGAGCAGTCTGTAGTCAATACCTCTATTACCTCTATACCACTTTATTCAGTTCTTATTTCAAATGTCATGGATAGAAAAGTTTAGGGTGTTCTTTTCACAATATATCAGCACATCTGAAAATAGGTTTTTGGAAAGTCTGATTAGAGCAGATTTAATCAAAATATAGATTTATGACACTCTTACTGTTTTGACACTGTTGTTGTTGAGTTACAAAAGCCTGTGTAACACTTTGGAAAAAATCATTTTTAAATGGGTATTTATTTTTTAATGGGTTAATTTGTAAAATTGAAAAATTACTACATCAGACTGTCTGAAATACCCTCAGACTCCAGGGGGTTAAGAACAGAAATTAAACAACATGATTAGAATGAAGTTGGCACCAACTGTCATATGAATCCTACTGATGTAAGGATTAGACATCAGACCCATTGACAAGTCCCTGTCATTTAAGTGGTTAAAATAATATGTGTTAACATGATACCACATCTTCTGGCATTCCCTGCTTTGTTACTTATCCAGTGGATGGTTGTCATTAATGCAGAATACAGAATACAGCACTGTTCCACACCTCGGCAGAATATCCATTGTTCCAACAAGAATATATTACCCTGCGAGAAGGAAGTCAATGTTGGTGTCTGAGAGAGCATTAGGCATGTCCTTTGAATTGGAGGCCCACTACACTGGCCCATCGATCTGGAGGAGAGAGAAGGGGAGAGATCAATGGACAATCAAAGCTGTACGACCTGTGGCAGTCTTCCCTTCCGAAAAGGAGTGATGAAGGCCTAGAGTCTTGAGGATGCTGTGAGTGTATGTGTGTGTTAATGCTGGTGGGGATCACATGGTGTATGGTGAGAACAAATCAAAGAGGTGTCAAGAGCAGACACATCTGATCTAGTGAGGAAGTGTGAAAATGGACTAAAGATGTTTGGCACCTGATTGGACAGAATTTCTATGAGGCCCATTTACACCTGGTTGTGTCATGACGTTAGCATGTATTACTAAGATAAGATAATATAATCCTTTATTGGGGGAGAAATTACGAATTTTCATAGTATTCATATACAGTGGAACCTCGTTTTTCATCATTAATCCATTCAAAAGTGTCTGATGATAACTGAATGAAACAAATGATAACTGAAGCAATATTTCCCATAAGAAATGTTCCAGACACTCCAAAATACTAACAGTATACATTTTATATATAATAATTGTAGTTTTACATACAGAAAACAATGATAAATAAATACAAAAGACAATGAACATTTATGATCACTCTTACAGGTTTACACTCTGTTTGAGAGTGCTGGTTTGGTCCAGCCAGCATCCTTTATTTTGTACACCCATTCTCGGTGTTCTCCGCTGTTATTTGTTTTTGCACCCATTTTCAAACGGTAGCGCTGTGTGCCATCAAGTTAGTGTGACATGTTTTAGTTTGTTTTGAGCTTTATCAACAAGAAACAATGTCAGAGAATCAATGAGAAACAAATTCAGAATGAACAACGAACATATGGGTGAGTAAAGAACGTGTGAGTGGATGTTTTGTTTTTGTGAGTCACATGGGTAAGCCAAGACAAACCAGGCCAATGAACGATAATTGTGGCAAAATTTCCTCAAAAATGTAACAATAACTGGATCATATGATAACCTGGGCAAACAATAACCAAGGTTCCACTGTACTAGTATTCATGAAAATAGTGAAAAGATGAAAAAGATGAAAAGATTGTAGTCACATGTATTTACACTTGGCTGAAGTGTCACTGGTTGGTCACATTAAAATCTGATTGCTTTGTGGTTTACAATATGGAAATCAAAAATCTAGTTTTATACACACACCCACACCCACACATATATCGGGTATCTGTCCGACACCATGTGCGTGTATTTGTACTATTCATAAAAGTGCTCCGATACTACAGGATCCAATACCAGCGTGATGGGAGCTTCGTTTCCTTCTTACAGACAGTATTAGTTTCCGCCACAAAATAAATAAATAAATAAAATTAAATAAAATAAAAAAATAAAATAAAAAAAAGAGGACGACGACTACGTACGGTAGCCGAGCTGAACAAGCCACTTAAGGGCAGCATGACTTTAACCAGCCCGGTAGTAGAGAAGGAGCAGCTATGTCAGCGGTGTGGAATGAAATTCATTTCCAGGTGAATGAAGGTGAAAAAAGCAGTGTTAATTTCGTTAACGATAATTATGACGAAAAATATTCATTGATGACCATTTTTTCACGACGAAAACGAGACGAAAACTAAATAAA
>BRDA01061272.1:26427-37831 GCA_036984385.1 Crenuchus spilurus | reverse complement strand
GAGAGAGAGAGAGAGAGAGAGAAAGAGAGAATGAGCGAGAGACACACTGAGAGAGACACTTTATCAGAACGCTCGCTGGTGTACAGTTTAGAGACTGTAGGTGATCTGTTGTCCTTCATCACTGGTCGCTTTCTGACCACAGAGCTGTTCTTGTCTGGATATTATTTTGGTGCTGGTCCACTCAGTCCAGCAGGGACACTGGCTCACTTCACTGACTGAGCACTGCAGCTTGAGATGTCTCACCGTGTGAGATTTCCGCTCGAGCTGACACAAAGTGGACGTAAAACCTTCATAAAGTGACAGATACAGCAGTTATTTATGCAGCCCACATCAGACACCTGATGAAAAATCACATTCACTCGCTCCACACTCATCCATCATCCTCTGGCAGGGCTTCGGCAGCCAGCCAGATAGACCCAACTTCCCACAATCCTCTTCCTTTACAGAGTTACTGAGCGAAACAGATAAGGGCTGACGGTTATGCCCACACATTATTCTGGACCACAGTGATGTTGTGAGATGGTAAGACGGGTTCTTGTTCCAGAAACGTCCTTCTAAACTGTCCTTATCTTCTTAAATGAGAAAACAGGCTCAGAAGCATGAATGTGGGCTTCTAATACAGAGTAGAACTATTCTCAAAAGAAGGTACTGGACCACTGCTGGGATGTAACAGCTAAGCTGCCATGATTTCACGTTGATTTTAAAGGCAAATTGCTGATTAATCGGTAAGCCCATTAACCAGGTTGATTATTATTGCCTTTGAATAATCAGCATCGGCGGATTTCTTTTAAGCAGTTGGCTGGCGCTCAAGAGACATGTAAACAAAAAAACGGCACATTTACAGGCGGCCTGATCAGTGTAGCTGCTGTAGAACAATGTTAGAGCTCCCCCTAGTGTCAGTATCATCACTCTACAGTCTTATCAGTGTAGCTGCTGTAGAACAATATTAGAGCTCCCCCTAGTGTCAGTATCACCACTCTACAGTCTTATCAGTGTAGCTGCTGTAGAACAATGTTAGAGCTCCCCCTAGTGTCACTGTCTCCACTCTACGGGCAGTCTTATCAGTGTAGCTGCTGTAGAACAAAGTTAGAGCTCCCCCTAGTGTCACTGTCTCCACTCTACAGACAGTATAACAATATAATAATATATTTTTTATTTTGTATTTATAGTTTAATAGATAAAAAAACTGGCATTATATATCGGACATCGGTCAGCCTGCACTCTAAATATCAGCATCAGTATCAGCCATAAAAAAAAAACCATGTAGGGGTGTCCATTTCTAGTCTGATACATACCACATTAGATCAATTTCTTCAAACTGCATACCTGTCTAAGGTGTATTTTTGGTCTAAGAGAGTCCAAAGGCATACAATAAAAACATGAATTAATAAATAAATAAACAAACAGGAAGTTAAACCTGTGGGTCTTGTTGTCAGGCTGTTCCTCTAACCATGCACTGTTATGAAGCACCTGCAGGCCCATGGCCAGGCTGTAAATTCTCCAGTCTGTGTAAATTTGAGCTCCACTCTACACTGGAATGTTCGAGATGGGGTCACTGAGCCCCTCCTGAAGGGTCAGCAGGGGAACACTCATCCCCTCGTAAAGCCTTGAGAGTAGAAATGGAAACCCTCCTTCATTTTCTTCTTTCGTCATCCAAATGTGTGAACTGCGCTGCTGATGCTGTTACATTAAAGAGACAAATAAAGCAAGAAGTAGGCACCTGGGGAGCAGTTAGGGGTTCGGTGCCCTGCTGCCTCCAGAGAATAACCCAGAACAGATAAGCTTTTTAGACTTATCCTGCAGACAAGACTATATAAATAAACTATGTAGCACAGGTTGTGTACAGACAACAGAATGTTACTTTAACGTGATTGGTCAGTGCTGTATGGCAGCATCAGTTCAAGCCAGCTCAACTTTTCCCGCTATCCCATTTTTACAATACTACCCACTGAAAATTAATGGGTTTCAGTCCATTTCGGATTTTTGCTTGCAGAGGACTGTCAGTCAATAATAACTACAAATAATTCTGGAAGGTCAAACCAGGACATAACCACAGAAAGGACTTTGTCAGGGGACTAAAGCTTTGGCTGTATATTTAAGAAAAAGCCAAAGATACATTTTCACTGTGATGGTCAATAAAGCTCCCCTGTCGGACCCCTCAGTCTCAGGCCAGCTGAGTAAACACTCTCTCTGTAGGAACGTGCCAGAGTGACCCGGGGTGAGGGTGTGTCTGTGGGGTCGAAAGGCCACCTGGGTGGTGCCGTGATGAGCTCAGAATGTTCCTGAAAATACACATACTCTGGGTGTGAGCTTTCGGCTCCGTTGGTTCCCCCAAACCTCCGCAGACTCTGAAACTCTGATTTTGATGTAAAGTTAATATTCTGTGTACAGCTGACACTATAGACTCCTAACCGCTGATACAGAAAGTTCAGTGAAGTTCTGAAAGTTATAACAGTTCTAATAGTTAAGTTAAATAACTCAGAGATGCTCTTTCTGCCCCCAGTCAGTTATTTGAGTCATACAAGTTCCGGTTCTTATTACTTTGAATAGAGAGACTGACTGATATACACAAAGCTAAAACCTACAAAAACATCTAAAAATCAGACCTGAAATCATGAATAAACTGACAAAATGGTATAAATACAGTCTTGTATACAGTCTCAGCAGCCAAAGACGCTGACACTATGACCAGATTATTGTGAGTTTGAATCCCGGTCATGTTGTTTGCCATCAACAGCCGGAGCCCAGGAGAGCAAAAATTGTCCGTGCTCTCTCTGGGCAGGTAGATGGCGCTTTCACTCTCCCTATCACTTTCACATTGCAATGTCTGCTGGCTCAGGCGTCTACTGATTGGTCCATTCGAAGCTGGGAATACTGCGCTTTCCTCCGTGCGCGTTGGCTCCCCAGTGACGGTGTATCAGCAGTAGTTCAAAAAGAGATGGTGGCTGCATCACACACAACGGAGGAGGCTTGTGCTTGCCTGCACCCTCCTAGAGTCAGGGACAGTGCAAAGTGATGGGGAGAGGCCTAACAGATAGGATGGGCTAATTGGCTACTACTACATTGGGAAGGAGATAAAAAATATATATTAAAAAAAAAAAAAAAAAAAAAAAACTCACCTTATATAAGTGTTTATGCAGAATTTTGGTTTTGTTCAGAGGTTCCTCTCTTTGGTGAGCACAACGTTTTAACATGAATGGCTCTTAGCAGAGTTTGGAGCCATTGTGTAACAGTCTCATCTATTAATATGACCATAATGCTCTATTCTGACGTTCCACTCAGTCTTATTGAAAAGTGCTCAATAGAGTCTGAGAAATAACTACAAAGAGGGAAGGGGCGGGGTTTTTCCCATGGACGCCATTACTAGAAGCTAATTTGCTTTGTTTTTGTTGAAGGGCGGGTCTTTCTGGGAATCAGACACCATGCTGAGCGTTCACATCATTTTTCAACCAGTGCCCGTCTCCTCATTTTAAAACTTCTCTGAGACTCCGAGAACGTTCCGGAAGATGAAGTGTACCCTCACTCTTCCAACGTTTCCATCAACAACAATCCCACCCGCATGACGCGTGTGTATCACGGCTGAGAAAACAGTCCTACACACACACACACACACACACACTGGCAGTGAGACAAAATCTGAAAGAAAACAAACTTCTTTATTACGGAGAGAGGGCTATCAGGCTGACACACACACACTGGGTTTCCTGCACTGTAACTCTGTACAAACACTGACCACGGCAGGAGACGGACCTTTACCTCTGACTACAGGTCAGGGTCAGGCCTTTACTGTGATCATCACTTACAGTGGACGTCAGGAAGGGAACTGTTTAAAATAAAAGGAAAAGATGGAGTGTGTGTGTGTGTGTGTGTGTGTGTGTGTGTACCCGCTTTATGTCACATTGTGGGGAGGTTAAAGGGTTACGGATAAGGGTCACGGTCAGGTTGTGGAGACAGAGTAAAGATCAGGGTTAGGATTAAGGTTAAGATAAGACTAAAATAAGGTTAGTTGGATGAGATCAAATGAAGTGATATACAGTACAACTAGTTACAGTAAAAAGCAGCTGTGAAGTTCCTTTTGTGTCCACTTGGGGGCAGTGTTGCAGATCCTGCTGCATTGTGTGACTTCCTTACAGGGCATCTCGCCCCTCCCATCTCGCTACTTTTACAGATGTGTAAATTATGATTTTTATATCAAATTTAAATGATCATATCTCTTCTTTTACTCGGACTATCAACATCACACTAATACTAGACTACTCTGATCAAAGTGACTTTGCTTTAATGTAGAAGACGTCTACATGTCTGCTGATATCAGCTTAAATTCAGTTCATTTTGGGCAAGAAAAGCAAAACATTAATATATTAAAGCAAAACAGCCACAAGGCAAAAAATTTAAGTGGGCGTGGCTACATCTCACAAACTTCAGCCTTCTATGCCCGTCTATTCTAGTCCTTTCAGCTTTTCTATTTTTACTTTTTTCCTAGTTATTATTCTTTTCACACAGACTCAACTTTAGTCTCTGTCTCTCTCTCTCTCTCCCTCTATCTGCCTCTTTCTTTTCATAAATCCTGAACACCTGTGGCATATGGGGGCCTGATGTAGGGAGAGAGAGAGAGACAGAGAGACAGAGAGAGGTTTAAGATGAGTGTGGAAAGATGAAGGGAATGAAGTATGAAACAAACAGTAGAAGAGCTCAGCTTTGATGTTCAGACACACACACACACACACACGTTTGTTTCTGTTAGTTGTGGGGAAAGAAGCAAATCAGCAACAAATCTTGCAAACTTCAAAAATGATAGTAGAGAGACGGACTATAATGAATATCTGGCCCACAGCTGGAAACCTTTACGCCGAAGCTCATGTCCAGTCTCGTCCAGCGGCCAAGTCTGCTGGAGATCGTCTCCAGTCTAAGCAGACGGCTGCTCAGTTCTTGGTTTATTACAGACACGAGCTCGCGTCACTCTTTATTTACCTCATGTTTCAATAGGAAATCTCAGCATGATGTTCAGTCCAACACAAAGTCACTGCCAAGGTTTCCTCTCCAAGCTCTGGCACCAAAACCCTGCAAGACCAACCAACTCGTGAAGAAGGTTTAAGTCAACTGTTCACACGTCTTATTCAAAACGCAGCTGATGAGTGAAGACATGTTTGGTGTCTGTTCTGTAGTTTTAATAATGAGTAATGTAAGCTTTTGGACACCAGTTAGCATGATGCTAACTGCATCACAAACGTGCCTCAAACTGTGTTGAGGTCAGTAATCTGAAATAGACCTAAAAAAGGGAAAGTCAACTCAACTCAAGTGCAGTTTAGTCTGAAATCTCATTTTAGAAAAGTTCACAACACAAGCTTTCCATCACACAGTGCGAGTAGACATCTCACCAATCATTGGCTACCATTTACCGACAGCTGTAGCATCACCATGATCTCTTGATATGGCCTGACTAGGATTGGGATAATAGATGATGGCTGACAGACATCAGACGCCACCCGAAGGACGATGTTTGCAGGCTAGTTTCGGTCAGTGCACTTTTTTCACTCTAGAAGTTGATGAGCTGTGATGCCGCAGCACACACTAACACACCACCACCACATCAGTGTCACTGCAGTGTTGACAATGATCGACCATCCAAATATTATCTTCTCTGTGGTCCTGACCAGTTGATGGATAATGAGTGCAGGGACAAGGTATGTACACCTAATGAAGTGACTGTTACTGAATAACTTCTATTCTAATGTATTTTTCAAATTTGCCAGTGAAGAGTGCTTTTCAGTGAAGAAGGTACATCACGGTTATGATGCCAACAGGCTAGCTCCTTAATGAATATCATAACATCAACTTCAAGTTGTCAACAAATACCGGATCATATTTCAGAAATGACAGAAATTACATAACTGAAATGTGGCTAAACTTCATATTTGACTATTTCAGTGTATCTAAATGTCTGATGTACAGTACCTTTCTATCCATCTCCCTCCCCCAATGTCACCATCCATCACAGTTTCTCTACAGACATTGTCATGTGTCAGCTAGGTAGATGTTGCCCAACTCTGCTGATCATTGGACTAATGCTGATGTGAAATGGATGTGAAAGCTGGACAGTAAAGAAGCAGGACAGGTAGAATATTTGTACCTCTGAGAAGACAGCAAAGAAAGCAAACAAATGAATCATCGACTAGATAAAACGCCACCGTTCACTAGAAGATAACCAAAAGATTATTCTGGACATGTTATGAGAAGAACCAGAGTACCAGTTACGCTGGAACAGTTGAGGGTAAAAGATAAAGAGGATCAGCAACAATGTGGACGGATACAATCATTGGAAACATCAGAGGAAACATGAACAAGCCATTAATAAACCTGAAGACCCAAACAAAGACAGGATGTTCTGAAGAAACACCATCCATATGGTAACCAGGAGTCAGCATCAACTGAATAATTACAGATATTCCAGGAGCCCCCATAAGAGCAAAGGACCCCCAAAAATCCATACATAAGTGATAAGTGAGGTGTATATTCGCCTATGGACTGAACCACTGCAGAGCCCCATAATATTCAAACCTGCACAACATTAGATCTGTGACCCTGACACGACCCTGGCCACACCCCCTGCCTCGCCTAGGTCTGTCACGTGTTCTGTGTGTGTTTACATGCCGTCAACTCACCATGTGCTGTTGTATTTTCATCCAGTTTAAGTCTTGTCCACACCCCCAGCCAAGTTTCAGTTGTGTTGTTATTAGTAAAAGTTTGTGGATCTCGCTGTCTTCCTCTACTCCTGCACCCCTCATACCAGAAACAATGTCATAAACCACATAATAAAGTCCATTTGAGATTACTCAACATCTGTGCATGGTTTAAGGACAGTGTAATGCTAATTGTTGGGCTATAGGCTTCCATTACTTTAGCTGCAGTAGCCTCACAACTCCAGAAAGATGCAAACTTCAGACAGTGAACATGTCTTTGATAATGAATTACATTTGGGACAGAAACTGTCATTTTGATATTCATCCCTTTAAAACCCATGTGAAATGTCTAGACATCTTAAACACACAATGACTGTTGGCTGTAAGCACAGTCTCCGAGACCTTCAGGATTTTTAACATCTGTAACCTTGACGGTTGAAAATTGCTGAAGACTAAACAAAGTTCCATTATGTCGTCTGTGTGGAGCATCTGTAACATTCTGTAGCAGCACCGTCTCCTCAGAGACCTTTAAATGAGTCATTCATTTAAAAATCATATTTATTCTCTTAAACCAGATGTACCTGATCAAGTGTAGAGTGAACATTTTTCTTCTTTAGAACTGGAGCTTTGCATTGCTAAATTTGCTAAATTGCTAATTGCTTTTGTCACCTAAATAGACCAGAGGTCTCTGACATATCCTTCATATATACGCTCTTACATATATTATCTGCTGTAATCACAACATTGAAGGCTAATTTATTGTCCTGAAATGTGCTTGAATAAAAATGTAAACATTTAGGCTAAAAAATATATCAAAATATGTCTTAAAAAAAGACTTTAAAATACATAATTTTACTAAATAATAAAAACATACCAAACATATTTTTAAATGAAAATATTATTAATAATATTTATATTTAATATATTAAATAGAATTAGCATTTTATCTTAAAATATAAAATGTAAGCAAAAAATTAGTTTTTTTCCCCAAATATTTGCATTAGTGCTATATACAAAATATAAAATTATACCAATAATACCCAAGTAAAAATATTTTTAAATAATTTAAATAAAGGATACATTAAATACTTTCATTTTAAAATATTTTACATGTAAATAAAAAACATTTTAAATTATTTAAAAATGAAATTAGCATTTTTACATTTTGAAAAAAAAAATATAATATGTGGTTCACTTTAAAAAAGTGAACATTTTGTAAATTTACTAGGAAGCCAAAACACTGCTGTAATATACATATATTTAATTATATTTGTATGTAATAGTATTTAAACTTTTTCAAAAATTTAAATTTATCTAAAATTCTGAAGATGAACAGACAGACCTGCTGGTAATCAAACTTAAATCCTAATGATTATGTAACTAATTCTATTATTATGTAATTACATTTCAATAGCAGGGGAAAGTGACGGTAATGACTCTAGACCAGCATTACGGGACTAAAAACCTCTGGATGGAGATAAAGAGATGATCCGCTCTCCTGAATCCTGCCGGGAGCTGGGAGAGGAGCTTATGGGCCACAGCCTGGGAAAGTATTCAACAGTGACTGAAGTACAATAAAAGTCAAACAATCCACACCTGCCTGGTGCCACGGTCAGTCTGAACTCTGTCTGGACAGTCCTGCTGCTGCGCTAAAGCTCAGCCTGGGAAAATGATCATTCTGAGGGAAAGTATGTGTTATAAAAGAGGATTTACATAGCAAAGCAGAGCGTCTCCCAGGAGCCTCCACAAGCCTGTGAGATGCTGAAAAGCTGAAGGTCATGGAGGTCTGCGGAAAAAGTGGAGCTCTGCTGAGACCTGGACCATAACCGTCTTATGCTCGGTTGTTATTGGTTACATCTGGAATGTACAGTAGCAGTCAAAAGTTTGGATAGTCTTAGAACTAAAAAAAAGTATAGCAAATGATCAGTTTCTTCTAGTTTTTACTATTTACTAGAGCATCTTCAGAAATGTGAATTTTGTGAAAAGGTTAATGGTAAAATATCACATATTTCACATTCATTAACATAAAGTGACTTATTCCAACTCCAAAATAAATTATTTTTAATAATTTATTTACTTTTATCCAATCTTCTCCCCAATGTGTTTGGTACCTGATCGAACCACCCATTCGCTGGCTTTCCCTATCACTTATAATGGCTCTGACTCTAGGAGGGTGCAGACTAGCACAGGCCTCCTCTGATGCATGTGAAGTCAAGCTCCGCCTCTTTTCCAACAGCTGCCAATACATCGACAGTGCAGCCAATGACCTCGGAGGAAAGCGCAGGATCCCCAGTTCTGATGGATCGCTTAGCAGAAATTACTTAGAAGTGCTAGGGAGAGAGTGCCATCTAACCTGCCCGGAGAGGGTTTTCACTTTATAAACTTCTGACATCATTTAAGCCAATTTCCAAATAAAAACGTTCTCATTTAGAGTGTTTATTTACAAACAATTGTCAAAAGAACAAAGTATGTGCTGTGTTTTCAGACCTCAAATTATGCCAAAGAAAAAAATTTACAAAACTGAGGTTATCTTCTTAATTCACTGTTCCACCTTAAATGCTGCAGTAGTTACATCCTGATGCCTCAGACTCTCTACAATAACTGCGGCACCATTTAAGGTGGAAATGACAATTCCTATAAGAAGATAACTTCAGCTTTGTCCAAACAACATAATACTAATGTTTTAACTTAGGAGGTGTTCAGAAATCAATATTTTCTTTAATTTTATTTAAGTTTGCCTAAAAAAAATACATAATTTACGAGCTTATTACAACGGTGAACTGTATAATTATATGATTTAATGCAGCATTAATAATATTAGTCATTCTTTATTGTAAAGTATGATTATTAGAATCTGTTTTAATCATATTTAACCTGATCTCAGGCTGAAATCTAGCTGAGTGCTTTTAAATAGCATATGAAGCTAAACCAGGTTTAAACCCAGATTCAGTGTGTTCTGCTATACAATACACACTCAGGGCCACGCAGCATGCTGTGTGTGTCAGGTTTATGTTACATTGTGGGGACCTTGCTTTCCTTCAGAAACCACAAACTGGTCCCTACAACGAAAATCATAACATTTTAAGCTGAGAGCATGTTTTAATATTAGGGAAAGGATTAAGGTTAGGCTTAGGATTAGGGTTAGACTAGTAGTAGTTACAGTTAAAATGAACAGAAGTCTAGGTAAAGTCCCCACAATTCATATAAACAAACACATGTACAGATTAAACAGTGCTTCTGCGTGAGGATAACCCGAATTACTCACAGCTTTAACTCCAACACATTTCACTTGATTAAAAACAGACACGTCTGGCCTGCTTCTGTTTTGTCAGTGTGTGTGTGTGTGTGTGTGTGTGTGTGTGTGTGTGTGACCTCACAAGCTACACTCTGAACAGATTTGACAGTCCAATTCAGCCTCAGTGCTGAAATAAAGAAGAATAGCCACTCTGTATCTGCTCCGAGTCCATTTTTTTATGTCTAAACACTTTCACAACAATTACGCAGTTAAACAGCTACTGGATGGTCACTGGGTCACTTTCCTGTCACTGGGGTTTTCCCCAGTCGTGACGTTGTAGGACCCTTTTAGAGAACATAACTGCATCAGATTGAGGTCTAATATTGCTTCCTTTTCCTGGAAAAGCCAAAGTACAATCTTTAACATACACCACTGGGCCTACAACACAATACTGGACCATTCTGGACCTTACACTGTTAGACAATGGGCACTGGGTCATATGTCCTACAGCTGACATTCCAACTTCCTCAGTGAAGGCCATGCTCACTGCTCCCATTACGTTTGTACTTTTATCCTCTAATAAACGCTGAGTGGCTCTGCAGGTGGTTTCCTCTCTTCATCCTCACTGGATCTAAAGGCTGAGTTATATAACCATAAACTCACAATACAGCACTAAAGTAAGCACAATAAAGACAAAAGCTGCACTGTTATATGACACATTTTTAATAGTGACCTCACCCGTCCTGCCGCGCAGAGCTGAATGCTGCATTTTCGTGGTAAACAATGAGACCATGCCCAAGAAAGTGCCCAACTGTGCTTTTGTATTTGGACCAACTGGCACACCTATAGCATTACAATGGCTTTCAGGAGCTTTTGGATCAACAAGCGTGACTCATGCGTCCTGTTTATTACCCTTTAACGTTATTTATTCATTTAAAGTTAGTTACTTTATAAAACTATTACTCTTAAAAGTAATAATTTTAATAGACATGTGCCAGTACTGAATTTTCAGGTCCAATATGATCACCAATAACTCACAACTGATCGTGTTTTTTCACAAGAAGAGGGCAATTTTTTAAAATAAAGCTCGAGTGAATGCACATTATGAGTGCAGACTTGAGCCCTGCAAACATCTTTATTGCTCTTACATCTCAGTTCTCTCTTCTCTCTCTCTCTCTCACTCTCACTTCTTGCACATCTGTCTCTATCTCACTTCTCTTTTCACTCTCTCTCTCTCTCTGTCTCATTAATCTCTCTTTCTCTCTATCTTTCTGTATGTCTCCTTTTCTTCTCTCTCTCTCTCTCTCTCTCTCTCTCTCTCTCTCTCTCTTCTTTGTCCGTCTATGTCTCTCTCTCTCTATGTATCCTTTTCTTCTCTCTCTCTCTCTCTCTCTCTCTCTCTCTCTCTCTCTCTCTCTCCTCTCTCTCTCTCTCTCTCTCTCTCTCTCTTCTCTCTCTCTCTCTCTCTCTCTCTCTCTCTCTCTCTCTT
>BRDA01061272.1:7529-23573 GCA_036984385.1 Crenuchus spilurus | reverse complement strand
CACACACACACACACACACACACTCACACACACAAAACACAGGCCAGAGAGACAAACACAAACACACGCACACGCACACGCACACGCACACACACAAACACACGCGCACACACACACACACACACACACTCACACACACACACAGGACAGAGAGAGAGACACGCGCACACACAGAGCGAAAGAGGGACAGAGTAAGAGAGAGAGAGAAAAAAGAGAAAGAGACCGAGTGGCTCAGCAGGCTAAGACGCTGACACTATGACCAGAGGATCGTGAGTTCGAATCCCAGTCATGCGGTTTGCCACCAACAGCCGGGGCCCAAGAGAGCAAAATTGGCAGTGCTCTCTCTGGGCAGGTAGATGGCGCTCTCACTCTCAAGTTGCAATGTCTACTGATTGGTCCAATTGGAGCTGGGGACCCTGTGTGCCTTCCTCCAAGCGCTTTGGTCTCTCCAGTGACGATGTGTCAGTGGTGAGTCGAAAAGAAGCGGTGGCTGCATCTCACGCAACAGAGGAGGCTTGTGCTTGCCTGCACCCTTCTAGAGTCAGGGACAGTGCAAAGTGATGGGGAGAGGCCTAACGGAGGGGATGGGCTGATTGGGTACTACTAGAGAAAGAGAAAGAAACAGATTGAGAGAGAGAAAGAGATAAAGAGACAGAGTGAGAGAGAGAGAGACAGAGAGAAAGAAAGGGAGAGAGTGACAGAGATGGAGAGAGAGATGCAGAGAAAGAGAGAGAGTAAGTGACAGAGATGGAGAGTAAGAGAGAGACAGAAAGAGAGAGAGAGACAGAGAAAGAGAGAGTGACAGAGATGGAGAGTAAGAGAGAGAGAGGGAGAGAGAAAGAGACAGGGAAAGAGAGAAAGAGAGAGAGTGACACAGAGAGAGAAAGTAAGAGAGAGAGAGAGAGAGAAAGAAAGAGAGAAAGAAACGGAGAGAGAGAGAGAGATAGTAAGAAAGAGAGTGACAGAGATGGAGAAAGAGATGCAGAGAAAGAGAGAGAGAGTAATTGACAGATGGAGAGTAAGAGAGAGAAAGAGAAAGAGAGAAAGAAAGGGAGAGAGTGACAGAGATGGAGAGAGAGAGAGAGAGAGTGAGAGAGAGAGAGAGATAGTAAGAAAGAGAGTGACAGAGATGGAGAAAGAGAGAGAAAGAGAAAGAGAGAGAGAGAGAGAGAGAAAGAGAGAAAGAAAGGGAGAGAGTGACAGAGATGGAGAGAAAGAGAGAGAGAGAGAGAGAGAAAGAGACAGACAGAGAGGTTCACAAATCACAGCACTGAATTATCACTTTAACATTAAATTGAAAATCAAAAATAAAATGAACTGAAACACAAAACTAATATTTTACTATTTTTAGTCAAATAAAAAATGTCAATTAAAATAATTTGATTTGCATTAAATACTAATAAGTAAAACTTATTTTAGTTCATACTGGACTATTAACGGGGTCCTCTGAGGTGAGCTTCTTCAGCATCTCTGCATTAACCTGATAAAATTGAACCACTCAGGCTTTAAAAGCAGAAGAAGCTGAAGTTTCATCCTTAAAACTGATGATCAGATACTTCAGCTCCAGCTCTGACGTCAACCATCAGACGAGACGAGGAACATCTCTTTGTTCACGTATATGGAGAAATAAGGAGATAATAGAGAGATGATCACCAGGAAGGATTCTGGGAGATGTAGTCATTAAAATGCAGGATGTTATCAGAGGAGCTCAGTGAGCTTTACCTTCTGGAGGCTGGAGGTGAGTTAACATCTGAACATAAACTGCTTAACTTTATCAAACCAAAAATAAGTTCTGAACTGCACGGTTCTCGTTCAGTTCTGCATGGAGGAAATATAAGAATAAGAAACTTTCCCAAAAAGAAAGCACACAGATCAGCCATAACATTATAACCATCTCTTTGTATCTACACTCATTGTCAATTTTAGCTTCACTAACAATAAAGATGCACTTTGTATTTCTACAATTACAGACTGTAGTCCATCTGTTAGCCTCCATCAGTGTCCAAACCACCTTAAACCATATCAAATATTTACAGAGTAGTCACGTAAAAACGATACAATGAGCTCAATTTGAAATCCAGTGTGTATGTTATTAAAGAGCAGTACAGATTACTTTTAGGGATTACTTTTAAAACCAATTCAAGTGTTAGTATTCAGTTTCCTTTAATGACTAATATCAGATTAGTAAACTAAAATAAACAGACTGTAAGTAAAATTTAAGTAAAATGTCCAATTTAATTTTATCCATTATAATTTAAAAACAATTACAAAAATCCAAGCAATTAAATTCTTCAAAAATGACTAGTCAACTTGTTTTGGAACCTGAGGGGTTAAATTAAGTGGAGCGTTTGTCCCCCTATCAGAACTGTGATGCCTCTGCAGGACGTTGGTGACTGGTGGTCCTGCTATTAATTTACAGAAAACCAGGCAGTTGTAGCTCATAGTGGTACCAGTCCAAATGACAATAACACTGGCTGATCCTATCTTCCCTCTAAATGGGCTTTGTTATTGTTAACTTTATGATCATTTCCATACCCTGTGCTGACCACAAGGTGGCAACACTGAGCTAGCAAAAATAGCTAGCTAGCTAGCTTGTTGTGTCACGATTTCAGCCGAAGCTAGCGCCACAGATGAGGACATTGTTGCAATTTATCGAAGCAGTTTTCTAGATTAATTTTTAAGGAAAAATTGGAGTTAATCGGGAAAGGACGATCAACACCTGAGCTTAATTTGCTGCAAAAACACAAAGGTTTTTGTGAGGCATTTCATCTCCAGCAGTTACACACGATACCCCTGGATGACAGGCTCGACGACAGGCAGGGAGCAAAAGCTACGGCTGGGACTGCTTGTTGTTTGGAGCTGAGAGTGGATCTTGGGCCAAAGATGGATTTTGTGATTTGGTAAGTTTATCCAAGTCAGCCCATTGCCATCAGAATGCTTCTCCCAGAACACAACTGGGCAGACCAGACTGTCAGATTTGGCCTTAAAAGAACTGTTGATGTGTTTAAAAGCACGTCAACCACTTCATGCAAAAGGGCAGAAGGATGGAGTTTTAAGCCGTGCCCTGATGAAAGGGTAAGTTTGATACTGTTTGTAATGTGAAGGTGCATTAGGGACATTATGAAACGTTACTGGTCACTTTTCTGATATTTATGTGGCTGTGTGTGTGCCGTTGTGATATAAAGTAACATAATTGGTAGGTTTCATGTGGAAGGAGGGCAGAATTCATTGGTTATTACAGACAGGCATGACGAGGCTGAAATTCAAACGTAAACAAATTTGCATGATGGGGTCAGCTGGGTCACCCCATTATACAACAGATGCCATCTGACTGTGTGTGTGTGTGTGTGTGTGTGTGTGTGTGTGTGTGTGTGTGTGTGTGTGTGTGTGAATATTAATGAAAGCAGCAGGTCTGTCTGAGTCTGTGTACAGATTATATTTAAAGAACTGGAGGAATAAAGAACGCTGCCCTCAAAAAGCAGGATTAGAGAGAACGGGGTGATGTGGGGAAAAATGAGCCATACGTGACGTTCCTCCCCGTTCTCGCTGATGTTCAGTTTGGGCTCAAACGTTTCGCTGGCGTGGTCCAGTGACTCAGCTTATGAATGAAGAGCTGAGATGTGGATAAAATGCATTTTGCAGTAGGCAGTCGATGTGAATGATCTGAGCGCCACTTTAACATTCAAACATTTACAAATCACTGCAGGATTTCACTTCTGGGTGTGAATTTGTATTTATTTCTTTGTGATGACCAAAAATGAGGACATGCTGGAAAAGTGCTGATTATACCACAAAATCATTTTAAATGGTTTGGTGTTGGTTATTAGATTTAAATTTAGGGTTTGGTTTGGTTACTGGGGTTTACCCTCCGGAGTCGGCTCTCCCACTGGCAGCATATTAATAAAATTCCGTAAAAACACTTCTATAACTCTACGAGATTTTATCCTAGAAACAAAACTAAACATACCTCAAAAACCTTAAAGGGTCTAATTTTCAAATATATATAGCTTGAATTAAAATATATGTTTAGGTATTTGTGAGAGAAGCTTAAGCAGAGACACATTTTTTAGGGCAAGTCAGACAACTGTGTATGTTTTCCCGCCAAATGATGTGATCTGTCATTCATATGATTTTGACATGGTAATTCCGGACATTCCATTGGTGAAATAGCAGCCGTGGAATGTGAGGAATGTGAACATGAACAAAAGACATCTCACCTCACACTTGTCTAATAAAAATTCAGTCTAGGAGCCACTGAATGAGTGAAAACGGAGTGTCACCTCACATTAGTTAAGCTTTAGAAATAAAACCACATACAATGTCTAAAAACTGTAACGAGCAGTGTATAGCCAAACCTCTGTTTATTCAGTTCTAAGCTCAAAAGTCTTGGCTAGAAATGTTTAGAGTGATTTTTCATATCAGCACATCTGAAAACAGGTTTTTGGAAAGTCTAAGTTTAGAGCAGATTTAATCAGAATATTGATTTAATACAATCTTTTTTTAACTGTTGTTGAGTTTGTGCTGAAAAAAAGCCTGTGTAACACTAATTTTGACTACATCGGAGTATCTGAAATACCCTCAGACTCCAGAGGGATATGTTTAGAATTGGCTTTTGGTAAACCAAATATCCTAGTAATGCTGATCACACACACACACACACACACACACACAGAAAGAGACAGAGAGAGAGAGAGAGAGAGAGAGAGAGAGGAGAGTCTCTGTGTGTTTCCATGGAGACAGAGCGGTGTCAGGTTGTCCAATAGAATGCTTGGCTGGATTTTGGGGGATTTCTCCTGATTCTGTTAAAACTCTCTCATCAGCAACTTCTCTCTCTCTCTCCCTCTCTCACACACACACACACACACACACACACAGTTTAGTGCTTCGCACACTATAACCTTTAAACACATACACCAGTGTTTACACAAAAACAAAAACAACAACAACAACAACCATCATCTGAACCTCTCCCACCATGTCCTGCTCCTGTGATTACATGTTTTGCTTGATTTGATAAATGTTATATTTCATTGTATTTGTGTGAGCACATCAAACCACTTTCATGTCATATTCTGGGCTTTTCAGTATTTCCCACTGAATTTGTAACCTTTACTCATTTTGAATGGTCCTAAAGTTCTGAACATTTTCCAATTCGATTCCAAAGTAGTGGAAGTTTGTAACATTTACCAAATTCCATTTTTTTTTTTGTATTTTCAAAATTTAGAACATTTCCAAATTCTGAACAATAATTTCCAGGTTAGAAGTTTTCAAATTCAAAACCCTGATGCTCACCGACACTCTGAACATGTGCCCATTTCAAAATTAAGATCATTTCCAAAATTCCAAATTCTTTAGATTTTCTAAATTTGGAACATGTGAAAATTCTGAACTACAATTTCAATTCCGAATGTTCAAAATAGGAACATTTCCTAATTGTAAACATCTTTAAATTCTGAACGTCATTTCTGAAACTGCTCAGGAACAAAAGTGTTTTACACAAAGAGAGAGAACGCCGTGCAGAAGTGCACAAGTCTAACGTCTTTGCTGAGACAGTGTTTTATATGACGTGAGTCAGTGTTCCTCACACTCTGTTGTAATCAGCTCCAACAACAGACAAACCACAACAAACACACACACACACACACACACACACACACACACACACAGAGAGACACAGCCTGCAGGATGGCTGGAGTGTAACAATGACAAAACTGTCCTGATGACTTTCTCCAGTCCTCACTCAGACAGCAGACGTGATCACAAACAGATTCACTAAAGTACCACCTTACACTCATTTTCACACAGAGGACGACTTTTAGAGTCAGAGCTGAGGCCTGGCTTCAAAATGAGGCCAGATCTCCCATGACTACATCAAAGCTCCATCAGAACCAGCTGGAGCAGGTAGGGTAGCTAACGTAACCCATTCTAATCAGATGTTTGTGGATGTTTCTATGAATATCTTTGTGATCGTGCAGTCAAGAAATACAGTTCACTGGGGCTGGTCCATTTTTTACCTTGTAGGTGAGCATCAGGGTTTTGAATAAGATGCGAGCAGCTATAGGAACCAATTAAATGAACGCAGGAGTGATGTGAGAGAACTTGGGCTGATTGAATACCAGCCGAGCAGCTGCATTTCGGATCAGCTACAGGGTCCTGATGGCTCACATAGGAAGACCAGCCAGGAGCGAGTTACAGTAGTCAAGTCTTGAGATGAGGAGAAACTGAACAAGCACCTGGGTAGTAGGGCTGCCACAAACGATTATTTTTATAGTCGACTAATCACCGATTATTTTTTTAGATTAGTCGACTAATCGGATCATACGTTAATTGAATATATGCTATATGCTAACTAAAAATAAAAACAATTAAGATCATAGTTCATTAAACCTTTAATGAAATATGCAGCTTGTTGCAACAAACAATTATTTAACTGTTTAGCATAAAGTGTAAACGTAGCACTGAAAAGTAATGTTAGAAAACATTAGCATTGCTATTCAAACACATGACTGTTATAACGTTACAGAAAACACATGAATGTGTGCTAAGGCTAATGAATCAAATCGTCATCGCTAATGTTCACTTTTACAGCTATAAATATGAGTAAGCAGCAAGTTAACTCTCTGTTTACGCTAATTTTAGCAGCTAACTAGCAATTTAGCTTACCGAGATGACGGTCCCTCTTCATCATTGTCACAATCAGCCACAACAGGCTTCCTTTTCAGGTGGCCTTGCTGCCGTGGAAGGCAAGTTCTGCCTTGCAGATATTACATTGCACACATTTCTCTTTCATTTTCTTAAAATTATCCCACACTTTTGAGCTCCGTTGCCGGCTAGCCATGATGAGCCTGTCTGTATAATGTACTGTGACGTCGTCCACGGCCTACCCCGGTTACCACTACTGCGCATGTGCGTCAAGGACAGAAAGGCAGACTCAGCAGTTTGGAGAGAAAAAGAAAGTAAAAAAAAAACAAAAAAACGACGCATCGACAATTAAATTAGTCGTGACTTGTCGACTAATCATGGCAGCCCTACTGGGTAGCATCCCGAGTTAGAAAGGGTCGGATCCATGAAATGTGGAAGAGGAGGAACCTGCACGAGTTGCCGTGTAAGTAGAAAACGATAGCTTCTTGAGATGGAATGACAATGGAGTTCTCAAACAGGAAAACTGACTATTTTCTTGAAAAATCCAGAACTTTAGTGAACCTTCAACATCAAAATGATTCATCCACATGAGCAAAAGTCATTTTACACAAGAGATATGAAGGACCTTTCAGCTTTAGGGTCATATTATGTCTTTACACAGTCAACTAAGTCAGATGGTGACTATTACGGAGAGCTGAGTTTGTTATGAGCGCTCCGATATCAAATATTTGGGTATCGTGTTAGGAACAAACGTTAAGCAGACTGAGAAGACTCCACATGGTTAATGTTGGATTACTACACATATTACTGCTCCCAGGTCTTCTAGAGTTACTTTGCTTGACTGGTTGAGATTTTAAGTAAACATTTGTGCTGTAAGTTATTCTCCATCCCGGATCTTCATCCCTGTAACGTTATCTGTTGACTGATCCAGGCTCACTGCTCATATGAAGTGCTGAAAAACTGCAGGATCTGGTTCATCTCAGGCCAGCGTAGAGAAAACACAGGCAACTCAATAAAACATCAACCAATCAAAAAGTCTCAGGCATGTCACATGACCGGCCTGCTGTGTGTCTGTGTGAAAGTGTGTAAAGAGCAGCAGATGGACAAGGTCTGATCGGCTAGTTCGGATATAAACAATCAGAGGAAAAAAAAAACAGGCTATTCCTTACCACAAACTACACCAACTACACCTAACTACATGCACACATTCAGATGTACTTCCCTTCTGCAGGCCCCCTAGTGGACAAGACATGAACATCAGGCACATTAACTTGTTTTAGATTTTTAATTCTTGTAAACTAATAAATATTATCTTTTAATTCTGAGGTGGGTGACCGCACGCTATGTGTGTGCGCAGTGGTGTGAGTGTGTTCAGTTAGAGATGACAAAGAGGAGGGGAGGAGCAACTGTACCTGCTACAGTCGTACAGACCTCCTCACAATGGCGATCGAGCTGAGACTAAACTCACTGCTCAACTTCAACTCTGGTTATGTTAAACTACAACTGCCACCATTAAACAATTACAGTCTAAACACTACAGTCTTTAATAATGAGAACTAGCTGCTCAGCCAAGATGAGAAATACTGTGCTCAGGTTTGTAGATCTTACACATTCTCATTAATCCAAAAAATATTCTCAAATGACGCAAACAATTATGTAAAAATGCCATTTATGGCCACTGTTAAAAGGGGTTTGCTCACAGGTCATAACAGTAAATATTAATATTAAATAGAATATAAAACAATATTTTTTATAATTATTTCAAACCATAAATAATATAATTATCATTATAATAATTGTTGTTTTTCTTTTTTCTCATAACTGTTATTATGTTTAATGGTGCTGCTCAGATGTATATATGGCTGTCATTCATTGTGGTTTGTGCAACAGATCTGTCTGCTGGACGTGGGCCAGGTTCAAGCCGTATCAATGGTGCTAGCTGGGAACAGAACAGTCATATGTCAGAATATTAGCTTATATAGCTAGCGGCTGTTTACAACCGGTCAAACAGAAGTGATTAAAGAGGAGCTTTGTGAATAAAGGCTCCATGGGAAAGTTCTGAATCCAGAGAAGACTGAAATGAGTTAAAGTCCTGGTTTTGGCCTCGCTCTGAACTCCAAAGGATTTGCTAAGAGTCTGCTGCCTGATGATATGTTCTAGCCAAAACCTCACATTTTTAACAAAACTGACGTCTATTATTACGTATTTAGTGACTTTGTTGCAGTAATTCAGCTTCATCTCTCTCGTTTCTTGAACAGAAGATCAGAGTTCAAGTGTTGGACTTGAGATTGCTAATGAACTAATTAGTGGCTAATTGTCAGCTTAGAGTCATTGACAACATTACTGAAAATAGATTTATGGCACGGAGTTCTTTCTGGATCTACTTTTTAAACAGAGATAATGTCCACAATATATATCATATATAACATAACATTATATATATAAATACACACACACACACACACACACACACACACACGTATATATATATATATATATATATATATATATATATATATATATATATATATATATATATATATATATATAAATTCAGTGGAACCTCGGTTATTGTTTGCCCTGGATATCGTACAATTTGGACTTTTTTGAAAAACTTTTGTCCCAGTTATCGTTCATCTGCCCGGTTTTCATTGGGGTGCCCACGTGACTCATCGATAAAAAAACAAAGCACCCACACACACATTTGTCACTCACCCATTCATCATTCATTCTGGCTTTGTTTCTCGTTGAGTGAGCACCAACCCGCGCGTTCATCCGAAACATTTCCATTGTTTTTTGTGCTTCTTTATTGAGAAACAAAAACAGACCTCTCTGGATACATTTCTATACAAGGTAAGAGCGGTGTTAAATGTTCATTTATCCATGTCATCAGTTTTAGAGCATGCCAGTTTGGTCCTGCCTGGCAGACTTTGTTTTATACACCTGTTCTCAGGGTTTTTGACCTCTATTTATTATGTTTTCAGGCAGTACTGCTGCGCGCCATCGCTTTAGTTTGACATGTAGCACTTCTAGTAGCTCTTTTGTTTGGGTGCCTCTCGAGTTCTTGGTTTCTTTTCGAAGCTCTTTAGCTTTTGTCTGCTCTGTACTTGGTTCCAGTCATAAGTTTGGATACAGTCCCATGACAGTTTTCTGTATGTAAAATTATAGATATATATAAAATGTATTTATAATATTTTATGGTTATTTTTATTTTATTTAGGCATATTTACCTTTTTGAATTTAGTTCAGAACAAAAATGTATGTTTTCAATATATTCTATTATTTGGTGTACGACCGTAAAGCTGTGTTTATATGTACCATCCAGATGCCAAGCAAACCTCAAACTTCCTCTATTCATCTCTTTTCAGATGTTTAGAGGCGTAACATCACATACTCTGAATGCTGGAGTGCAGCTTTTGTAAAACTCTGTTTGTTTTCTTATTTACACCAGCTGCTCCACCTCCATCTGCGCTTTTGGGAAGCTGAAGCGTGCGAACGCTGATCCTGAGTATCAAAGCTCGTCTCATTCTCCGGCTTTCACCTGCCCTGGCCCAAGCCTTCAGGCAATGTCAAAGCTTTCTGTTCACAGGGTTGCCAGGTTTGTATTAGCACGCCATATTGGACTAACTGAAAAAACAAGACTGTGTTTAATCATTCGTTCATCATTCACACGTTTATTGTTTCTACTGCAACTCACTCTGCCCGGGTATCAGTCAGCCAAGCTTGTTACGCCTAGTGTGCAGGTTTGCTGGAGTTGCCATGTTTGCAGTTATTACACAACACAATAATATTATAATATTATAAATAAATAATGATAAAGAACAATACTAATAATACCGTCGTAAAGAAAATGTTTCACAATAAATACACATTTAGAATATAAAATTAAAAACAAAGTAAGATTAATTTTAGCCTGCATAAGATTTTTTGATCCTTGGTCGATTCCCTATTCAGTACTATTAGTTTAATTTAACATCTGAGCTGATTTCACTTTACTTTCTTAACTCATTTCTAAAACCTTTGAATATGTTTGTTTCTAATATTTGTTAAATAATAAATATTTTGTATTTCTCCATAATATTAATCCAGGCATATTTTGCATATTTTTATATGCATTTAATAATTGATAACAGATATGTAGATGAAAAATATCATACATCCCTCTTGGTTCAGCTGAGCTATACTGTTTCTGAGACAGATCTTGTACTGCCAACTCATTCTGGGTGAGTTTCAGACAATTTTTTGAATTTTTTTGGGAAGAAAGTTTTGGGTTGGGATTTGTGCCAGGACCTGGCAACCCTGTGCATGCACAATGTGGTCAGAATGGGACGTTTTCTCCTCCAGAGTGTTTTTCCAGCTGCTGTGGTGGTCCGCCTGCGTTTGGGATGGAACTCTTACAAGCTTCTCATGACCCTGACAAGGCCTGGGTGGATCACACACACATACGTATACACAATAGAGTATTTCTATACAACATTAGAGAACCAAAATGCCTAAAACAACAATAGTTGATCAGTAATCATAAACATATTGGTGTGTAAAAGTGCTCTATAATGTTTATATGATGTGCACAGTCATTCTGACAAACTGTAATACACTACAGGAAGTGTAGGGGGCAATATATCTTCTACTATTTGTTTTAAAAGTGCTCATAATGTTTATATAATCCACACAGTCATTCTGACAGACTGTAATACTCTACAGGAAGTGTAGGGGGCGATATGACTTCTATTGTTTCAGTGCACTAGAAAGAATAATTTTATGTGGCTTAATAAGTCAGTTTGTTACACAGTTTATTTATTTTACTGCCCAGCAGATAATTCTGACCCAAATATCACCCAGTTAATGCACTTGTGGGTAGAAGAAAACTGGCTGTTACTCAGGATGGCCTACATTCTTAGACAAAAAAACTGTTTCAGAATGTCATCTGATATACTACTTAATATCATTTTACTACAAATATAAGAGCTTGATTAGTCACTTTTAATTAGAAATAGCAGTATTAAATTGCTAGAAGTGAATATTTTTGTGTTATAATTTAAGTTCATTTCTCACTGAAAGAGGACAGTAACAGTTATATTAGCCTATCAATTGAATAAAATGACAAACAGCTAGCTTAAGTGCTAGCTGTAATGCAAACAGGCTGAAATGAAAAAGGCCTGTGTGAGTGTTTAGCTCTTTCTGTACGAGCGAAACCGCAGACGAAGCTGCTCTGATGGTTTCATGCCAATCTGGCAGGAGCTCAAGCTGCTGTAGGGTTGCCAGCTGTTCACTTAAATCCTCATTTATTTCCCCACAGCTTCCAGACTTTGTATCAGTAGGTGGCTAATATCTGAGGTCACAGTCAGTGACCATAAAGCAATTAAATGCTGACCAAGGTCAGGGGCAAGTTTAATTTATACTTAATTACATAACTAGCATGATATTCAAATTGGATTTTATCTTTTTCCATAGACTTAGAGTTTTGTAAGACTGAAAAATGGACAAATAGATACTAATGTTGTATAGACAGAAAGTGATTGATAAGGGTTTTTAATAATTAGAGTGCAGGATGGACACCCAGTATATAATGCTGAGCACCTGCATTACTGTCTGGTTTGGGAATTGCTCTGCATCTAACCACAAGGCTCTCCAGTCAGACTCCTTAACGCACACAGTCTTACTGTCTCAATCACTGCAGTACAGAGGAACCTTGGTTATCATTTGCCCTGGTTATGGCACAATTCAGATATCACCGATGATGTTCAGGGAAATGTTGTCCCAGTTATTGTTCATACGCCTGGTTTTCATTGCCGTGCCCACGTGACTCGTTAGGTTAGGTTAGGTTTACCAGTCATGCCTGCAGAATAGGTGATATTGGTACTTTTACATCTACATCATTCCACAGCTGCCACACTGATAAGCTGCCTCCAGATGTGCCTGTAAATGTGACATTTTTTGTTTACTGGTTTTGTGAGCTCAAGATAATTGTTCAAAAATGATCAGCTACAATTAAATAATCAGCTCTCTGCTTTCAACAAAATGTCTTTTCTTGTTTCAGTAAAAAAAATCATCAAATAATGACAGCTGAGATGTTTTAAAGTGGTCATCATAAAGCTGTCTTGACGTGAGGTCAATGTGGTTGCCAAACGATGCATTTTCACGCTTCGAGACATTTTCCAGAACGTTATAACTGAAGTGTGTTCCCACAAGACTTTGGTTTGATCTCTCACATACACACACACACATACACACACTCTCAGAGGAGATGCTCTCTGATTGTTCTCAGTGTATCAGGTGACTCCATCACTCCCCTGTGGGTTTGGTGTGTGTAACCTGAGCTGCAGCATTCTCTCTCACACACACATGAAAACCTGGCCTCCACCCTGCACACAGGAGGAGCGTACATAACCTCCAGCTCCACCACAAGACTGTTTGAGATTATACAGTTATATACTGTTTAATCAATGATTTATGACCCAGACAAACACTATAATAGTCATTCATGGCATCAAAACTCAAGACTCTTAGTCCTAATGAGTTGATACTGAGATTCTTGGCTTTATAAACTATAAGCAGCAGATCTGAGACTTAAAACTAAAGCTCAGTATTATTGGGTAAAAGAAACTACTACGATGTTGGATTTTTCACTTGTTGATATGACACTAGGTGGCCAATCACTTACATGAACAGATCAATTGAATATGAGTGGTTACAAAACCCAGAACTGGAATCTGGATTTGGAGGTAAAAGATTAATTTGTTGTTGGATATGGTGGCCCAATGTCGCCACTGCCTACCTTAATATGACGGATTATGCAAAATAACTAATCAGAGGGCCCTGAGTTGCTCAGTGAACTAGGGCACTGTCACTATGATCTGAGGATCGCGAGTTCAAATCACAATCATGCTGCTTGCCAGCAGCCGGGGCCCGAAAGAGCAAAATTGTCCGTGTTCTCTCTGGGCGGGTAAGATGCCACTCTCTCCCCAGCACTACTAAGTAATGTTGGCTGGTTGAGGCATCTGCCAGTCGATCCATCAGAACTGGGGATCCTGCGCTTTCCTCCGAGTGTGTTGGCTACCCGGTGGCGATGTATCAGCATTGTAAAAAGAGGCGGAGCCTGACTTCACATGCATAGGAGGAAGCTTAGTCTGCACTCTCCTAGAGTCAGGGACATTACTAGTGATAGGGAGATTCAACATATGGGTGGGTCAATTGGCTACCAAACACACTGGAGAGAAAAAAATGCTCTGTGTGTGTGTGCGTGTGTGTGTGTGTGTGTGTGTGTGTGACGATAATTAATGAAAACTACAATTAACCATTAACAGCATCCTAGAAAATATTTCTGGGTCACTCCATCCCCAGTGCTTCAATATTTATTATTTAACACTGTTTCTATGTAACTTAATTATTTAAACTTAAATAAATTAAACTTAAGAATCTGAATAATGCAGCATAAATAAAATGATAGATATGGAATTATTAGTCTCTTAAAATCAGTACTGATATCAGCCATAACATCTCATACCAGTCCAGCTTTATCATGAGCGCCCAGAGGGAGGATTTCACCCAAATATTCAGCATCAGTGACCTTAACAGCCTCCAGAGCCAACCTCCATCTAAACGCTCCATAAACTCAGCAATCATTCACCACCACATCACTGTCCATCACAAACTCTGAGCTGGAGAAACTCTCACCAGAACCTGAACTTACTGCCATAAAAAGCTCAATTCAGACTGGATATGTAGGTTCTGAGGTCATTCCTTCATTTACAGGAGCTCCTCTGTGATTTTATTCCCATCCAGATCCACCATGTCTGTGTTTTTCTCCTCCTCCTCTGAGAAAAACAGACTGAATAATCTACTACAATAGTTTTAAGCACAACAGGGTGAATAAAGAATAATAATTGTAGAAAATACAACCCACCACAAATTGTGTCTGTAGTCATGTTACTGCAGAGGTTTCGTCCAATCCCAATAGAGTTAAAGTCTCATTTTAAACTCCACGAGACATGTCAACAAGGGGAACGTAATTAAAGTGACACAACTAACACCAAAGCAAATCCACACAGTGCTGATGTCTGTACTGTCCTGTAATCTGTAGTGTAGACCCGGCGAGAGTCCACCCTGAGCCCCTGACCCACCACAGCCATCTGGGGGGACAGATGGACCCCAGCACAAAACTGCCTGGGGGAACACTTTCAATAACACACCCCATCACACACACACACATCTTCAGCTAGGAAGGGTACAAGGACATGGAGACTTACAGTTGTGAAGATTACAGTTTAGATCTCTAAACAGAAGAAAAAAATTATTTTATAATATTTCTACAGCAATTTATTTATCAATTAATCAATTAACTAATAAAACTATTATACCTTCTGCCATTTGTCTCATTTTGTATATACTATATACATTGTTTTTATGTTGATCAGTTTGCCTTATACACCCTTAAAAAAGATGTTCCTTCAAGGGTTCTTTAGTTCTATATAGAGCTATGGACACTCAAAGAACCTTAATGATTCTTTGCATGATGGTTCTTCAGATTGATGAGGAAATGATGAGGAGCACAAAAAGGGTTCCTATATTAATACAAGCTTCATGCTACAACTACAGCAGAACCCTTTTGGGGGCTATATAAAACCATTTTTAAAAAAGGTTCTATATAGAACTTATAGAATTATCTGAGTATTCATGGTTCTACATAGAACTACATACCTTAACATGGACAAAGGAGAACAAGAACTAGGCTGATGCTCAGTGGTCCAAAGCTTTCTTTTCAGAAGTCAGTTTTGATGGTTTGTGGTGCCATGTCATCTACTAGTGTTGGTCCAAAGTTCAAAGTCAATGCAGCTGTCTACCAGGAGATCTTACAGCACTTCATGCTTCCATCTGCTGACAAGTTTTATAGAGATACCCATTTTTATTTCCAGCAGGACTTAACAAATATAATATCAAATGGTGTGTTGACCGTATTACTTGATTGGTCAACCAGCTCAACATTAAAGCCAAAAAGGCCTGAATATGTCACTTTATGTGTAATAAATAACTATTCATTAAAATAAGTTAATTTACAATAAGTTAACAAACAATAATTAACTTTTAATTGGGAAAAGTTCAACATTTCTAGAAACACCCGTAACCAACTGCCAACGATTCACAATGATCTACCATTTTATAAAATTACCCGATTCACCTGCAGATGGAACAGTTGGCACATTATAGGTGGCATTAAACATTTGGTACAAGATCAATAACAGCAGATTCAATAGCAGGTCTACAGAAACCCGCCCATATCATGCCCAGATCCTTTTCCATGGAAATGTAATAAGTCGTGTTAACGTCCCTCCAGATCAGCAGCTGATGAATCTCACCAAAACAGAGAGAGAGAGAAAGAGAGAGAGAGAGAGAGAGAGAGGT